>JBBPCV010360828.1:0-12150 GCA_037974505.1 Plocamopherus tilesii
CGTTATATTCATTAAAACACACATTTCGATGTGTATCGGATCTATGAATATATGTTTAAGGCTGAACAGAAAGGAATGTGAAGTTATGCTGATTAAAAAAAAAAAGTCAATTGGTCCAAGATGCTCCATAATTGTCAAAGGAAATAGGCCTAATCTTAAATAGACTGCTACTGATACTTTTAACCTCTTCAGATGGCAGATGTGCTATGGAAATCAAAGTTATGATCAGTCTAGCAATAGCAATGCACTTTCACACAGTAACATCAAAGCTGTTCTCTGCTACAACAATTTTAAGTCCATGAAAGTTCGCAAACGGTGGTAATACTATTACTATTACTATTTCTACTACAATCCGACAAAGAACCCATATTTATTGAGCTATTGCTGCGAGAGTTGGACTTTTACATCACAAAACCAAATACATAATATGATGTATTACCAGAGGCTGCAAAAAGTACCTTGGACAGCCAGAGAAAGAATGAGGAGATGCTCAGACAGGCTAAGACAAAAGGGGGCTTCCTTGTAATTATAATATATAACACTGACTGTACCTGGTAAAGATAAGACAACCTATTTTTGTGGTTTGAACCTCTGATCATCAATGGAAAATTGAAAGTAGAAGGGAGGAAGACCAGAGGGCGACCAATAGAAATTATGCTGAACGGTCCGACCAGATGGCTACTGAATCCGGCTTCTGGAACGCACAGACCAGACAGACAGAGCCTTCATGCGTCTGGTTGTGGAGACAAATGGAACGCCATGATCTCCAAAGCGATGAAAGGCAGGGAACTTGTCTGGCTGACTGACTGAGCCGATCAATAAAAAAAAACAAACAAACAAAACAAACAAAACAAACAAAAACAAAACAAAAACAAACCCAAAAACAGAAAGAAAAATAAAGGGAGATGACTGGGAAATAAAAAGTCACGTTTAATGAAGCCCCACCGAAAGCAAAGACTTATTCAAAGAAATCACAAGTCAATCAGGTCACTGACGGCTTATGGCTAATGGACGAACTCAAATCCTACTCTCAAGAGCTTGTGGGCTTGTTTCGTTTGTGCCAAGAGTCTATGTGTGTGTTTGTACACACTAGGTACTAGGTCACATTATGTAACAAACAATTGACAATGAAATAAATAAACAGACAAAAACATAGGAAAACATAACAAAAGGAATGTATAACGGCAACTTCGTTGTATGTAGCGACTTTCACGATGGACCTGTAAGTGTAAGTGTAAGTGTAAGAAAGGTAGGTCGTCAGACTTCATGTCGACATATCGGATACTCCCTTGTACTACAAGTTGTAGATGAACAATAAACGAAACAGCAAACACGGGACTCTGATGTAGCGTCGGCGTTTCCGATGTCGTATTATGAGTAGGCTGCACTGCAGTGCGGTTATAGTGTATGTACATATTAATATTAGTTGGCGATTAGAATGGCAATAGTTATACATGTAGTAGTTGTTGAAGTTGAAGTTGAACAAATAGACGCTTGTTAGGCCCGTTCCATGGGCCTGTTCGTAGTTCCAAGTAGGTTTCTAGGTGGGAAACAATAATAAAACAGTCTACAAAAACAAAGTAATTACCCCGGTACGGCAATCAACCAAAGACGTGAAATGTTTAACGCCAATGTTACCAAAGCTCAACGTTTCTATTTTCGACAGCACTGTTCTCTCTTCCTAAGTAACCTCTATCTATCTATCTGTCTATCTATCTATCTAACTATTTATCTATCTATCCATCTATCTATCTATCTGTCTAACTATATAGCTATCTATCCATCTATCTATCTATCTATCTATCTATTTGTCTATCTATTTGTCTGTCTGTCTCTCTGTCTGTCTGTCTATCTATCTATCTATCTATCTGTATACCTGTCTGTCTATCTATCTATTTATCTATCTATTAGTATCAGTATATATCTGCCTGTCTGCCTGTCTGTCACTCACAGTCAGAACTTTGCTCAATGAGAGTTTTAATTTTAATGCGTTTTCAAGAAAAATGAAAATCCATCCAAATCCAATAATGACAGTTGATACTATTACTAATGATACTTATACTTATACTGATAGTGATAGCTGATGATAGTCTTATACTTATACTGATAGTGCGATAGCTGATGATAGTCTTATACTTATACTGATAGTGATAGTGATAGATGACAGCCTTACTTGACAATCTCCAGCCCGTCTTGGTGGAAGAAGGCCGAGTGTACGGGGAAGCAATCTGGTTCCGTTACCACGGAGAAGAATCCGGCTGGTTGGGTTAGGGGGGAAGAGGAAGGCAAACCGTTTGAAGCAGTACACATTAAACAGTTCACTAACACTAACACTAACACTAACACTAACACTAACACTAACAACATTCAACGGCATTGTTTGGATATGAGAATGAGTGTCTGGTTGATGCAATGAAAAGTGACGTTGATGGCCATGTTTAACTACTTCAACTCTTATACTTATACTCTTAATCTGTCATGGGGTCTTCAATATTACATTATTACGTTGGCTTGTTATACTGTGGTTATTTTTGTTTTGTTTTTTTGTTTTTTCCAAAAAAGACGAAAAAAAATTAAATAAATTAATTAAAACAAACAAACAAACAACAACAAACAAACCAAAAGCAACAATAAAACAATAACAACCACCACAAAAAATCAAAGAAAATCTGTTATATGTACTTTGATTTTGTATGTGTCAAGAATGGATTCTCACGTTTGTAATAATTCGACAACAAAGATGAGACAGTGGAACAGTAAGTAAGCAAGTAATGTAAGTTACGTAGGCGCTGCTGCTGTTACAACTGCTACATGTATTAGTTACTACTACAAGTACAAGTAGTACTAGTACTAGCACTAGACAGTCACAACACGAGTCCAGTGAATTGTTTCAATGTTCAAATCGAGATTAGACCTCTGGGAAAATTTGCCGACAATACATAAATTCAATGCCAAACTCTACTACTATTATTAGTACTGGTATTACTAGTACTAGTATCAATCTTCTGCATCAACGTATAGATGGTGAACCGGCCTATAATATAACTACAACTACAACTATACCTATAACTATAACTACAACTATAACTATAACTATAACTATAACTACAACAATAACTATAAACTACAAGATAAGTATAAGGCCTCATGCAACTTATAAATAAGGTCAACTTCAATTACACTTATAATTTAGGATATAACTCGAACTCTCTCTTCAGCATACATCATTATAAATAACATAATACATGTATTATAATTTATATATCCTTCACCACCTGATAATAAGAATTGATTTACTACGACTACGAGTGCAAGTAGCGGCCAACAGAACAACAGCAATAATAAGAAGACCAACATGGAGGTGGAAAGGCAAGTGGACAACTCACATGAGTTTGCTTTCTCCTCAAAGTCCGCCACGGTGACCGATTCCCCGACCACCCCAGATGCCCCGATGACCGCCTCGGCCTTGAAGACGCCACCTGGCGGCACGCCATACGGGTGGAACTCGTGGCGGGGCGTGGTCACGTTGCACTTCCTGGTCTTCACGTCCACGGTGTACTCTTTGTTCTGTGATTGGAGTCGGAATGGGAATGGGAATCGGAATGAGTTGGTTTTGGGCATTGGGCATTGGGCAGATGATTTGGTAGATGTACTGGCACAATATTTTATTAGTGATATTGATAGACCCATTGATCTTTCTTATGAATATGATGCAATGGTTGACAGAATCAGTATCTGATGTATTGTGTTTGTTGTTGTTATTGTTGTTGTTGTTGTTGTTGTTGTTGCTGCTGTTGCTGTTGCTGTTATTGTTGTTATTATTATTATTATTATTATTATTATTATTATTATTATTATTATTAATATTATTATTATTATTAATATTATCATTTTATTATTACAACTACTATTATTATTATTATTATTATTATTATTATTATTATTATTATTAATATTATCATTTTATTATTGTTATTATTATCATCATCATTATTATTATTATTATTATTATTATTATTATTATTAGTTAGTATTGCTATAATATTATTATCTTAATTAGACATAATTTAAAATACTATTGAAAAAAATCAAATTAATAATACACTCCTTGTAGCCTTACGCACCAATATCTATGACTATGACTATGACTATGACTATGACTATGACTATGACTATGATATGAATGGCGGTGATTGTTTTCATCTATATCTTGGTTATCTGTAAGATTAAGATTACCTTTCACTTTTTTTCATCTATATCTTGGTTATCTGTAAGATTAAGATTACCTTTCACTTCTTTTCATCTATATCTTGGTTATCTGTAAGATTAAGATTACCTTTCACTTCTTTCACCAGAAGATTTAACGCTAATATTAATATTAACGTTACTATTAATAGACTAAGACGAATCAAATCATTACTTCCCCTATCCTGACAATTATAAATAATAAATAGCGGTAAGTAGTGATACAGTAGTAATAATACATGTAGTGTAACCATCAGTGACTTATCAGTGAACGATTGGTTGATACTTGCCTCTTTGTAAAGCTTGAGTTTGTCGTAAACAACCCGCGTGCTGTTGAAGGTCTCGTCTTCGATCTCACGGATACGTCTGTTGGGGCCGTCGTAGACCATAGCGCCACGGACTGCAAACTTCCTTTCTCTGTCGTACTGGCATGGGTGGTGGTGGTAGTGGTATTGATGGTGTTGGTGTTGGTGATGATTTTGGATTTGGTGTTGGTGTTGGTTTTGGTTTTGGAAAGAGGAAGAGGAATTAATGGCAATTAAATTGGCCATAAACGAAATAGCGCAGAGAAACAACAGAATTCCAAAGTCAACAATGAAAGTAAAGTAGAGACACTATACTGACTAATACGAATAATACAAAAACCCCCATAAACTAATAAACGACAGAAATGAAATTCCCCCTGGTTTGTCCTTTTCCTTCAGTTTGGTCCTCAACTCAAAAAGGCAAACACGAAGTCCCCTCATCCACCCCCCCCCCCCTCCCACCCCGACGTTCAAAGACATCAACGACACTGACACTGACACTGACAGTTAAGTCGACCATCAAAAAGCATTGCACGGAACACTTTGTTTTCAAAGAAAAGTCTATGGTTTTATTTTCTTATGGATTTCACTAAATGGCAATGATAAGTGAAAACAAAGTAAATGTATATCTAAATGAGTCCTTATGTTATTATTGTTATTATGCGATGCCGGTTATAAATATAATATGATTAATATGTGATTTTATTTTTTCAAATATTTTTTTCTTTTTTTTACTGTTATTGATATGTTAAGGAAAGGAAGACGATCATGGTATCTTGCATTCCTTGGGGGGTAAGAACAGTTCTGGATCAGAAATGCCTGCCTGCAGGTCGTAAAATCTGCGGAGTAAAATAAGCAAACGAAACGAAACAATCTATTATCAATAATTCAATACGTAGCCATCGATCATTGCCAAACTAATACAACTAATACTAATAGTAATAGCTATCAAATTAGGCTTACTCTACGTATAGATTATATTTTTGTTGGAATCGTACAACATATAATTATAATGTAATATTATAAAACAAAATAATATAGCCTTGTCCGAAAAAAGATCCTAATCTAGGATAGGTGCGTTCATACTCATACTCATTTACTAACGAAAAATACCTGCGGTGTGGCCGGACTGGGACGGAAAACGACAGTTTGATTGCTTTGACGAAACACCATTGAGAGATCTTCTTTCTTCTTCATAAAAGTTGACAGACTCAATTAACAGAGTATTTTTGTGAACGAGCCACAACCAGTATTTACATGTTTATGCAGCAGATTTCTGTTTAAAATCTACTGTATCTTTTCTGTACTGTACATTGACATTGACAGGCAGTTTATTCCATAATCTAAAAGCACAGGGAAGTATGAAAAGAAACGACTATCTACACTAGAAGCTGGAAGATAGTAGTACGGTACAAATGTTTGAGCAGCAGATCTCGTATGATTATTTACTTGAATCATGATCTTAGTCGTAGCATCTCTTGACGTATGTTGCTATTATTATCGATATGACTAACCCTAAAGTAAGCCTAGAGTGAGAGCTAGAAACAACAGTAACAAAGTAAGGAGGTTAAGGATTTTACTTACGTGGTATAGAGCCTGTCATCCTTTGAAGACAGGAAATGTCGAACTGGGAAACAGTCTGGATAGGTAACCAGTACGGTGTAGTTATCTGTGGATGGGGATGCACGTTTGTATGGTCTATAAACTGTAACTATAAGTCAGATTGACGAATTAAAATGGTAGGCATACCGTACATGCTTCATTTTCTGAGCGTGATCCAATCACATCAAATAAGATCCAACGCGGAATGCATAGATCAAGACATTAATCACCAATACAATGCCAGGCACACAATGGAAACATAAATCTACGTATGAAAAAACGAAACTAACTATAAAACAACAAGAACATCAGGGAAAAAACAGAACAGGACAAAACAAAAACCTAAAATGAAACAACTAAAGATAAAACAAGAAAAAAGAGAAAACAAAGAAAAAGATCGTTACGATCTAAAAACAACAGCAATAAAAGCAACAAACAAAACAAAATCCAAATAATATCAATACCCTACTAACTATATGTATACATGTACTAACTGTCTCCGGTTCAATCCTCAGTGGAACTGCAAAATTTGATCGACACAAATTCAAGGGCGCTTATCATCAGAGCATTCAAGTTGCATCCGTGATAATTAGCACCCCGTTCAAATTCTCACAGAGGGCAGATAGGCCCGTATTATGACGTCATTGTGGGGATGTTTTGGACTTAGTCAAATGGGTTATCAAGGCATGATATAATAATATATCATTGTTGTCGCTGCTTATCTAATTTGCTGTATTTGCTGTCTACTCACATCCTTCCATGATGCTCATGAACTCGGCCACTGTAACCTCCTCGCCAGGAATACCGGCCGCCCCGATGACACCTTCCCGGACATATTTTGCTTCTGGTGGGACGCCCAGGGGCCTGAAAGGGTAACGCGGGGTGGACGTCTTGCATGTCTTAGTGGCCCTGTCTACCAGGTACTCGATGTTCTGGAAGAAGATAGGACGGGAACATTACAGTATAGGCAGGCGATGCACCGGGCCAATGGTTAATAAAGAAAAACAAAGAAAGAAAGAAAAAGAGCAAGAAAAAAGAAGAAACGAATGAATGGGCCGATGGCGATGACTTGGTGCCGTCCAAATGTATGTACATTGTTTTTGGTTGTGAGAGTGATTGCACAGCAAGCATTGTCTGTTGGACGCTAGGAAAGTAAGAATCAAGCATATTGTATTACCATATCGAGATCAGCTAGTTCAATAATAAGTGATAGTAATGGTAATGGTCAAAGAAAGCATGTGTACTCCAAAATTGTCTATGAGTTTGAGAGACAGAGAGGCGCGTTCAGTGCTAGCCGTATTTTCCCCATTATTTTAATTTTAAGCTTCCATGATTTGTGTAATATAAAAAGATGATGGTATAGAGTCATAAAGAGGGTTTTTGATGTTAGTAAAAGTCAGCACAGAGCCACTTGGATCTGTTACTGTTATGCGATCGATACTACTCAGCTGAAACGATAGGTTATAGTTATTGGTGTAGCTTCACACTACTTTAGACAGAAATGCTTTGCTTGTTGGCCTTAACCTTCAAATGGCTCAATTGACGCTATGTACAAAAATGTAAACTACTTGATCAGTGACAGGTGACAGTTGCAGGGCTAAGACTTACCGTTTCGTACACTGTGAGACGATCGTAGGCCGCCTTCGTGCCCTTAGTGTCAATGTCCTCCAGCTCACGAATCCGTCTCTGCGTGCGATCAAAGGCAAAAAAGCCGCTCACTTGCTCTCCACGTGCGCGGTCATACTAAACGTCGGAAACGGAGGGAAGAAGGAGAGCTGTTGTCAGTCCACTAATCAGAGAAATCGCTTGCAAACCGCTCATTCTAATCTATTTTCGCGTTGTTGATTTGCCATTAGCACCACTGGACCGTGACGGCTTTTGACGCCCTCCTAGTGGCTGGGCACAAAACGCATCGACAGACATGCCCCCGTGGATGGACAGGAATGTGGATTCATTAAAATGACGAAAAAGGATGTTGCTATATTATCGGTAAGGTTAATATCATCTATGTTTAGAAAACAGAAGAGTTTCCTAACATACTCAGTTCTTGTACTACTATAAGGGGATGCACCATTCATGCTGTAGCCTATATTATGTTCTTATCGTCATGATTTATTATCATAATGCCAACTGGAGTCTAATAAATGCATGCCAAGTGTCTATAATATATTTCTATAACATTATTTTAATTTACCGATGCATTGCTTTGTATTTTAAATTGATTCAGGTAATCATTATCCTTGTGTTTCAAAGTCATCAATAAAATAAACTTCCTCTTCTAGTAAGAAACTGTAAGAATCAAGACAACAGTGAACTAGTCTAACAAAAAATACTGTCCTACAAATTAACGAAACGATGGAAACACTTACTCTCTGGAATCGTCCCTCGAACTGGTCTGGTCCAGCTGAAAGAAATAGGGTCGCGGTGTTAATATAAAACTAAAAGTGTCCATCTAGAACTTCGATTACACAATGAAGTCACATTCGTTGTATGCCATCGTATATCAAAATTATCACTTGGTATTATTCTTTATTCGGTTTCATTATTTAACAGATTTCTCAAAGCTTTCACCATGGAAACAGGATTCCTCTTGACAATCCAATGATTTTAGAGCACAGTAAACATTTTAATAACCTGATTCGTGATGATTAATCATATGGTATCTGTGTATGAGTGTGTTTGTGTTTGTGTGTGTGTGTGTGTGTGTGTGTGTGTGTGGGTGGGTGTGGATGAGTGGGTGAGTCGGTGAGTGTGTATGCATCTATGTGAAAAGGGTTCAGAGTAAAAATAGGTGTAAGGAATCGTTATAATACACAAAATCCATCAACTTTATTTTTTTTATTAACCATGTAAATCTATTTAACTTGCACAAAGTCATTGTCCATACGATGCATTCAATAGACTCAGACATTAATTTGTTCTCAAATCAAATCAAGGAAGGAAGAAATTTACTATAATTATAATATCATATTTAGAGGAGATTGTGAAGTTAATCTAACATTTGATAGCATGAAGCTTTCTCCAAATTGTTGTGTTGTTTTTCTTTCTTTTGCAAACCGTCTAGAACAGCTTTCATATTCCTCGGCTTATCAAGTCAAAATAATGTAGTTTAAGGGCTTAATATTAGGCAATGGGATCCTTTGAATTCCACGAGGTCGAATAATTATTAGATACCACGGTGATCATAAACAAAACCTGAATGAAATCAAGCCACTGATTTAAGATAAATCTACATGATCGTATGGGTTCCCCTATCAAAGGCAATCTAAAAATCGTTTAAAGACTTAGAGTTACTTGTTCCAAATTTTGACTGTATTTAACTTGAACAGAAATGAATTCTGTCTGACATTTAGAACCGCCTCCTATAAATGTCAAATAATTTGCTCCCCGGGTATACTGAACATGAAAATCATTTTTAAAAACGTTGTGATCTACAGTGTATGTTAATGTTACCAATTCTATGAACAATTTTATGGAAAAGAACTAGATGAACCCTTTTTCTTTCTGTAAAATTCCATACGATCTTCATTTGACAGTGACAGTCGCTCTACCATAACATTAACACGGGTAGTCATTTTAGTAGCACCATCGCCTCTTTGAATATTTTCCAAAATCGCAGATTGCTATTAAATAAAGGGCTCCACGTACAATTGCAGTATCTTAAAACGTGTCAAAAATAGACTCGAAATAATATTACGAGTATATTTACGTTTAGATATAAAATATTATCAAACAATCATGTAAACACGATTCCAGTGAAGGAGTGTTTTACTTACGACAGGTTGTTGGGACCTGGGCCAGGGCCCCCACTGCCATCAACAAACACAACGCCAACAACATTTTGGGTTTTTCAGGACTTGATTGGTTCCAGTCCTTGGCCTCAACCGTCAGCCTTTATATCTGGTATCTGACCAAATTAGGACTTTGCTTTACGCAAGTAGGTGTCACGTGATGGACGCAATCCATGTGATAGTGGTTTCGCTCAGACGGTTTGATAAGAATCTCCAGGACTCTTTCCACAAAATTTAGAGCAATTTGCATATTTAAACTTTGCCAATCAAATAAGGGTTATGTGAATTATGATTTTGGGGGTATCAATGGGTTACTGTTGACAAATCCAATTATAGCAGTCATTTGCTTTGTTTAGTCTGGCGGGGGTTAAAACAGCTGATTAATTATGAAACACTGAGATGTTTTTCCCTTCTTCTTTTTCTTCTTTTTTTTAACTCTTCCCTGATCATGTGCAACGACCTCCCCAAACTTGCACCAAGAATGCATGATTAATAACAGCCTTTTCTTCAAACCGAAAATCGGACATAATGTAAAGATTGAATTCCCGTTAATTCTAATTAACAGTAACTTCGGATATAAGGGTGTGTCAAAATGATGTCATCAATTCAACCTCGGATATAAGGGTATGTCAAAAAGGATGTCATCAATTCAACCTCGGATATAAGGTTGTGTCAAAAATTGTGTCATCTATTCCACCTCGGATACAAGGTTGTGTCAAAAATTGTGTCATCAATTCAACCCCGGATATAAGGGTGTGTCAGAAATGGTGTCATTAATTCAACCTCGGATATAAGGTTGTGTCAAAAATTGTGTCATCAATTCCACCTCGGATATAAGGTTGTGTCAAAAGTGTCATCAATTCCACCCCGGATATAAGAGGATGCCATCAATGCAACTCGGGTATATGAGGACATCATCATTGTATCCTCAGGTATAAGAGGGTGCCATCAATGCAACCTCGGATATAACACTGCTATCGGCGCACCAAAAACACAATCATATTCACACACCCTCTTTCTCTTATTGGCATACACACACACAAGCAAATAGACACACATCCACTCTGATACACATACATTCTCTCTCTGACACACACACACACACACTCACACACACAAACACACGCATTGATACTCACATTGACACACAGTCACTCTTTTCCTGATACACATACATTCTCTCTCTGAACACACACACACAAACACACACACGCACACACAAACAGTAACACGCATTGATACTCACATTGACACACAGTCTCTCTTTTCCTGATACACATACATTCTCTCTCTGAACACACACACACACAAACACACACACTCACACACAAACAGTCACACGCATTGATAATCACATTGACACACAGTCACTCTTTTCCTGATACACGTACATTCTCTCTGAATTAAAACAAACCAATAGGCCGACTCATTGCAGCCTTTAATATAATTTTAATGACGAATTATTCTTTTTCATTCATGAAAGCCCAATTGAATGCAGAAAGTATATTTCAGTTTGGTGTGGGCTGTTTTGGGACCCCATGCAGGGTGGAGTTCGATGCTGAGTTTTGGAGACGGGGGCCTCGAATGGTGGGACTGGAATTTTGAAACCAACTATAGTAATATAAAGTCTACATCCTGTTTTCTTCCCATCCTCTTATTCCATGAGTCGTATGTTAATCCTTTTTTGTTCTTTTGCTATGCAATAAAATAAAATGTTTTATACAGAAATTGGCTTCAGAGCTATGGCTATAGAGGTTTACGTGAGTCTAATTACACACAAGACGTGCCCGGCTGACAGAAATCTTCCACATCGTAGGCCCAGCCATCGACAATCACAATCAGCTGGAAAACACGACAATGCCATTGTCATGTGACATGAGCAGATGCTCGCCATAATAATTAGATTCATTTGACCTCCACATGACCCCTCTCGTTCATAATATTATCGCTATTTACTACAATCATACACATTGCAAAGGTTAAAGGTTGCAAGGGGAAAAGTCATAGGTTGGCTTTACGACCAGTCCGTCTTTTAAAACAAACAAACAAACAAACCAACAAGCAAACAAACAAACAAACAATAACTAAGCCCCACACATAATAACGACCAAGCCATAATCAATTCGTTTAACATAAACAGTCAATTTACCCGAGTTTTAAGCATCAACAAGGTATGAAGATAAAGACTGAATAAAAATCCCACAATA
>JBBPCV010361939.1:0-12150 GCA_037974505.1 Plocamopherus tilesii
ACTTTTCAAAAGTAGCACTGTCTCTTTTTTCTTCCACTTTTCAAAAGTAGCCCTGTCTCTTTTTTCTTCCACTTTTCAAAAGTAGCCCTGTCTCTTTTTTCTTCCACTTTTCAAAAGTAGCCCGGTCTCTTTTTTCTTCCGCTTTTCAAAAGTAGCCCTGTCTCTTTTTTCTTCCACTTTTCAAAAGTAGCATGGTTTTTTTCCCCTTAGTGTGACGGCTGTTCTCTTGACCTGGCCAACGGCCCTAGCCTGGAAGGCATCGCCATCCTGAACATCCCATCTATCTATGGAGGCACGAATCTGTGGGGAGACAACCCCAGCCAGAAGAAAAGGCGGAAGGCCCAGAAGGCCAAGAGGGAGAAGGAGAGAGAGTTTTCTACCAGTAGCATGTCATCTGCAGAGTTGGCCATCGCTGTACAAAGTAAGGATGTTGTTTCAGTTTTATTTATTTTTTTTAAGAATTAGGGGTGGTCGAGCTTTTTCACGAAATTGACTTCCTACTCCTACTTTGATTCTCTCTTCCTCTCTCCTTTTCAATCAGTCAAATACAAATGTTTATTAAAATAATTTTGTTTGCAGAGTACCTAGCTGCAAGAGAAATTGATATTCAGAAGCATGAAAATGAAGTCAAATGCAAATATGCAACAAGAAAAGCTGCCGAAAAAGCAGCCAATGAGAAATGTGAGTAATTTTCTTTTTTAAGTGCGATCTGCAATATATCAAGCAATTTTTCTTTGGTTGTTGGCTGTTGTCATACCTGTACCATATTGCCACTTGGGAATGATCACTAAAATTAATATTGACAAAACAAGAGGAACTGGTGATATTGATATTATCTACGTAACACAACCTGATCAAATGATCGTGTCGTTTGCATATAAACATGTATAAATGTCTTAGTTGTAGCTTTATAAAAATGACTGAAATACAATGGAGGTCGCTTATAGCATAGTCGGTAAATAAGAGTAGCAGGCTATAGCGAGTGTGAACTAAATCCCCATTCTGAGTGGCATAAAAAATGGCACTAAGCCATACCTCAAAACATCATATCGGTCCTTACACCACACATATAATGTATGATATAATGACAGTCATACATACATAGTAACAGCCTGTGTGTCAGCTCAATCATCCACCCCTATATTTCCATTGCCTGTTGCCAACCGTAAATTGTGGAGTTTACACCCCTTCTTCATCAGCCAGGGGCCTGTAACTGGGGTTATTTTTACATCCCTATCAATGTCATCAGCAACTTACCCTGTAATAGCCCATTGGCTATGATCGCATTTAATGGATCGGCTATTAGGATAACACAAGTTTCTCAAGGTTGTCCCGAGCAAAGATGTGAATGGCATGCCATTGCCATGATCAGTCTGTAGTGGTACTTAGTACTTAAGAATTAAGAGAAAGAACATAGTCATTTGTAAACCATGAAGTATGATGAAGATCTTTGCCTATTCTATCTTTTACACCAGGCAATTTCTTCAAACACACAGTTAGATGCACTTTGTTAGAGTTAAGAGTAAGAATAAGATTGCATTGACCCGGCTTTTATTAGGTTGTGATCATTCATTTTAAATTTTATTCACCTCATTGGTTTCATCTGGCCTTGCAGTTATCATGTTAAAGATAGCATTAACAGACTGTTTCATGAACCACTTAAGTTTAATTAAACTTGTAAATTGTAAACCATGTTTTTGTTGTTTTGTTTTTTTTACAGTGGAGATGGAGGCCCTTGGCAAGGAAGCTGGTGTAGTTTCTTCGTAGGACATAGACTCATTTTATTTTCTTATCTGTGGACTGTGTTATGTATAGGTTTGAAAGCTGTGAGTTGTAGTTGATGGTTTGCCACATTTGATTGATGTGATTTGTTTTTAGTGCTATCAACCATCAATTAAAAATGATAAATAAAATGTCATTGATATAAATTACTTGAATCTTCATTGCTATTCTTTCATCTGTCGACAGTCGAGTTTTGTATCTGCTTTTACTTTTATAATATAATGTAAACTATTCTTTTTCTTTGTCTACATTCAATAAAAGTAAAAGGAACACAATTTGACAATCAAGCATAAACAGAAAGAGAAAGACAAGAATTGTGATTTCTTGTCGTCATAGTCATAGTTATTGCATGTTCTTACTTCATAATCACAAGCACAGCTACTACTCCTATACTGTTTGAAGAGAAATTTTTTACCTTTAGTGTCACTTACTACTGCTGAAGGTCACCATTAAATTCACATGTATTTAATAATATGTGTACCAGTTCACATATTTTTCAACCGTATACCGGCACAGTAGAAATTGTTAAATCAAAAACTTTGAATTTTTTGCATAAAATTTGTTGCTGTACTGTTAATAAGGGGAAACCCCACTCAATGATCAGACAAATACACACCCACTACTACAAAAATACTAAATATTGACTCAAAATAATAAAGAAACCAATAATTAAATTGCAATGGGCTACATCTATAGATTTTGACAATAACCAAACATTTTAAAATGGCTCATACTCATACATTTACATGTACAGAGTTTAATTGAATATGGTGGACAGAAAGTAAGCTCAAAGCCTGGTGCAAAATAAAAAGTGATAGTGAAGTGTCATGGTGTTGGCAGTTGCCAAAGGAGAGAGAACTGAAAAAAGGAATCTAGTACTTTACGAATGGAAAATGTTTCTCTTAAACTTAAAATTAAAAAGTCTCTGAAAAAACAGAGGTGTTATTTCTAACCAAATCTGAAACTACATGTAATATGTATCACTATTACATGTATTAAAATTAAGGCCTCATTGCATTGCTTCAGTGGCTCGGGTGCTTATGTTGTAAAGTCAAAAGAATATATTGTGTATATATATAATATGTATAATATCACATGTATACAGTTTGTATTCGTTTAGACGCACGGTGTTCGGGTGGCATGCGTTTAGGAGATGCATGTCTTTGTAAAAAGTAATAAAAATACCAGTTACTTCCTTTTACTTTGGGAGACTGACATTGATCACATAGACGACCTGCGGGGATGGTATTACTAGTGTTAGGATGCTGTTTTGGAATTGGATCTAAATATAGATCTGGAACATTTCTTCATTTTTTTTTAAATAATATGTTATTGTATTTTATTTTACTTTTTTCAACAGAGACATCCCAATGGAACCATAAACAAAAACACAGTACGATACAGTTCACTACCATAGGTATATCTAGTACATGTAGAAGCACAACGAAACACGCAGTGCAAATATTGCTGACAAACACAAGATAATACGCTCTCTCTCGTCCTCCCCCTTTCTCTTAGTTTCTCTTTCACTCACTCTTCTGTGTCACCCTGGCTGACCAGTGTGCTTATGTATCACACAGGTTTGGCCTACGGTTTACACCGAAAACTATGAGAGTTCATACTGAATGATGTAAGTGTTGTAAGTGATCTATTTGAAAAAGCCAATTTCTATCAATTTCAAATCCAAATTGGGCATTTAGGCGATGATGCATGCGTTTACGGTGTACTGACTATATAGAAAAAATCCGTCATAGTGCCCGGCTGTTCGTTTATCTGAAGGGTGCATTTATCTGGCGTGCGTTTAACCGGATACTACTGTGTTTGTGTGTGCATATAGTAATATAAATGTATATATATATTATATGTCGCAAGAATTGATAAGCTCCAACCATCATGCTACATGCATCTCTAAACTGAAAGAAACTTCTATATTGGTTATCCTTTCTGCCCACTATTATTTTTACACATACAATAGAAGGAAATAATAGTCTTAACGGCAATGATTCCATGGAATCACCCTCTGTCGATCAATATAAAATATAAGATCTATTTGAACACCCCCCCAGTCAACACCAGTCAACCCATGAGATATCTAGACTGCACAAGATCAAAGGTCTAACAAAACACGTGGCTGGCCAGGTTTAGCTTGATTGGACAGCTCAAGTCTATCATTATCATATTGCATAATATATGCCATTTAGAGCTTCCACAGAGGAACATACCAAGGTGTTATCTTCATTGGGCTACGCAGTTGAACAATTGCTCATCAAAATGAAGAACAATTTAAAATGAAGTAAATGTAGTTTATAGCTAGCCGACATTGTGTGTCGACCACTACAAAAATCAGGCTCTTGGGCAGAGTGGGCCGCTCTGTTACTGTTACAGCTTTTACTTTTACATTAAAAAAAAATTCTGTTATTGTTATCTTATGAAAACTATGCTCTTACTCTTAGACTCTTAGTCCTATCCTGATCTGGCGCTTGGGTAGTGACTTCTGTGACAGATGATGTTAATGTTATAATTAATAAAACATGTACCGTACATGATGGCAATGGCATGTCCAGTCCAGTATCACAAGCATCCTGATACACAAGCCCATGCACCACCTCTCTTTCTCTTCATGACTTCATGCACTTGCTTGTTTATGTATTGAATTAAGACTTCAACCAAATAATAAATAACATTTATTATTTGTAATTCCTTAAACTTTCAACTTTCAATTTAACGTTTCTACTGTCTTTACTTGAAAATGAAAGGCCAAAGTCAACGCTGATCAAAACATTGAAAATATTTTAATATTGCACAAGAGAATTGGGGTTCATAAATTAAGCTAGGAGCATCACAAGCTTAAAAATAAAAAAAAAAGGCAAATATTACGACATCATATAAAGAAGAAACTTGATATAACAGGATTTCCACAATCGTGAAATCTGATTTTGACTTAACATATATGTTATACATTAGGCCTACTTACACTAATCATGTAGCAATAGGCAGAGCAATACATTTTTACCCAAGTCCAGTTTTAATATTATATTTGAGATTTAAGCATCAAATTCTAAAGTTCAACAAAAAGGAAATGTCCTGTTGTGAATGATAATAAAGTGAAATACTCAGTGAAATTAAATTTACCATAATTATTAGTGATCTTTATATAATATAATAATCATTTATATAAAAATGAACTTTTTGTTATAATGTATCTCTATTCATTCCATTTATCATTTACTGCCTCACAAAATGTCAAGTCAAGCAGTTTCCTCAATAATATGATAAGTCGTAAATCATTTACACTTTACACAGGCATGGAACTGGAACATGTTAACTCTATTATAACTGCTGAAAATGATACTTTTTCAACCATTGTATATGACATTTGACTGCTCTAATCAGTCTGATGCAGTTATAGTATAGGGTTAAACATAATATAATATGGTGCACACCAATCAGCCTATTTTATAGTATTTACACTAAAATTGTCTAGCTACTGACATAAGTAGAACCAAAATTTAACAAAAATGTTTTAGTACAGAGCCAGATTCCCTTTATTTTGACTGAAACAAAAATCTTTCAAGTGATGAATGCTTTTACGATTTAGTTCAGTATGCACACATGAGCTAGAACTAGGCCCCTACATGCAACAAAAATCATCACAGAAGCAGTGAAAAAAAAAAAGTAAGCACCCTCACCCCGCCCCCCAAAAATTGTCCTTCAGTATCAAATCAATACAATATTAATATACTATAAACATACATGTATAATATATATATATATATATATATTCATGCAGAATTATATATAAATGTAACTTATTCAATGTGTTACTAGTACTAGTAGTACATTTTATGTTTAACTATGACTTCAAAGTTTAACATCTCTGGTAGCAAGACATGTTTACAGCAATGGTATTGGTATCTTATACTAGGACACTAGTAGTACATTGTACAATTAATCCAGTCCGGTGCCTGCGGCGATCATTGATTGGTAGGCCTAGGACTATGCTAGCAGTTGTTAACATCAAGTCATCCGTTTTCTTTTTCTACTTATTATAATTTCAATGATCTAGGCAAAATGTTTGGATCGAAACATACAAAGTGACACATGTGTCAACACGTGTTTTCATTTCCTATTATTACTATTATTTCTATAAAGAAAAAAATCAACTTAAATGAAGATCAAATCAAGTGAGTCCACCTTAATTGTTGTCATGTGTAGCAATATTATTGCTGCGATTGTTCATATTCTAAGAGGTGCATGGATACCCAGCAATACTTTATTTCCCTAAACTGATAGGCATTACTTGTAGGAACTGAATTTTGCCTGGGTGATAGCGGCAGCTGATATGGCCTGCTCTTTGCGATATTACAGGTTCTTTGACATGTGCAAATATGCATGAGGCCTCCTACCTTAGCCTATCAGAGACCATCAGTCTCCAAAGGGCCAAGGCACTCATTTGACCTGAAAAACATGGATTTCATATTCAAGCCTGCGCAGTTGGGAACTGAACCCAGGACCCTTGGCGTGTTGAGTGCTCTGTCCACTAAACTTCCAGTGCCCCCCTGTAAGTTATAAAGCCTGTATTCCATTACACTAACCATTCTACTTCTACCCTTAATGTCCAGATGTCATCATTCAACACATCCCAAATTACTTAATCAGTATTAAATGTATACACACAATTTACAGAAATTGCTCGATAAAGGGAGATCAACTCATAAGCAAGAAGCTGGAACAAGAAATTATATCTGAATCTGACAAAGAGATCTAGACAGTTTGAACTAAGCCCCGATGAAGAATATGTTATGATACGATGGGTGAAATACTGTGAAGTAGATAGAAATTTTCAGTCTACTGGGGCTTGAACTTGGGACTATGATACCAACTGCCTTGCATTGCCAGGCAGGACAGAATTCTAAATTCTAATTGAACATGCCAATAGGCTCCATGAAAAAGAAAGCCACTCATTAAAAAAGGGAGCCTCATAAACATGCATGTAGTTGATCCTTCCCATAGTCATAGAAGTTAAAGAACGACTGATCTAATTTCTTGCTCAGGGGGTATACAGTGACAGGTGAATGAGCTGCATGACTCAGCCTCAGTTTGATCTCTTGGGTGAACCATTTTTTTTTTTTTTTTATCTCAGTCCACTGTGAATGAATTATTATAATACTACATCATAATCCTACTACATGAAGCTCATCAGAGTGCACCATATCATATTAAAAGTATCACAAAATACATAATGTGTAATAAATCAAAATTCAATTCAAAAAGTCATCTAAGTGGTGATTTAAAAGAGGAAAATAATATATCACATTGGGTGATCCAAAAGAAAAAAAAAAAAAAAAGACCAAACCACAATACAAAAAAAAAAAACAAAACAAAAAACAAAACAACAAAAACATCAAGAACTTTGAAGCATTACAGCTTGAATGAAATCAAAGAACATAAATCGATTCTGTAATTTGTAAATAACATCAGATCAAACAACCAACTACATATACATAGTAATAGTTGTCCGTTCTTTAATAATACCAATCAAAAATTCAAATATCAAGGCTTAATTAGGAATTTGATTGGGAAACAAAAATTATGTTAGTTCTATTTCCTCAAGTGCTCAGTTGGCGCACCATTCTATTCAATCACGTCTTAATATTTTTTCTCTCATTGAAATTGACTTCCTTATCTCCTCAACCTCAAGGGAGATTTGATCTCGACACTAAAATTTTGCATTGGAGTGTTACCTCTTTCAATGTTGTCATTCTTATGAGGAAATTCCTTCGCTATTACTCTTAGGCCGCCTCTCCATCCTTTCTTATTGTAGAGAATTTCATTTGATCTCTTTCATTCGATATCATTATTATTATTAGCTAACAATTAGTTTTGTTAACAGACTTGGTCTATATCTAATCTAGGTCTAGATGATAAGACAAGTTATTAATAAGATTACAAACCTAATTAGGCTGAAATTAAAACTTAACAGTCAATGCACCTTTCTATACTTATACCAAATGTTTGTCTATGAACATATTAAGGGTGTTCTGAGTTTTGATTGTTTCAATACAGTATCAAATTAAGATCTAGATTTAGCTGTGGTGTTTGTCATCTGCTAGGTCTATATATCTAAATGAAAACAATATTTGACTGGAATCCAATACATGCATCTAGATCAAAACTAATACATGTATCTACATAAAAGTCTTCATTTTGATAACAACGTAAACTGTTATGCGTCTACAACTACTAACTTTTCTCTCATCCAACTTCAATCTGATGGCACCCTCCATAATTCAAATTTTGACATCAGTTCTCATAATATCAATATTTAATTAATTTTGAAATAGATCAAACCAAAAAATTACACAAGTTATGTAAAATTAGTTATTCTACATGCAATTCACAGACTTTCATAAACTGAACTGCAAAGTTGGGGACTTTTTTTGTTTGTTTTTTGGGTCACCCTATGACAAGTATCAAAACATCATGTATATGAATACTATTTTATCATATGCAATATAAATAATTATACATTCCAAGGTACTTCCTTGCAGTCCCCAATATCTAATATCAGTGCCCTAATGTTTTGTCTTATTAAGTTCACCTGAAATGTGAGATGTGATGTTAGCCAATTAAATATTAAAAATAAAAATTACATGATGAAGAAAATGTTGATTACTTTTCCTTAAACATCAATTGTTGGATGAACGTTTCCATGCATTGTGATTTTAGAACAACATGAAGGCCCAATTTAGAATGACTAAGATGTGAGCTGAAGTTAGGAACACACCAAGCAAAATTTAATCAGCAACATTAAACCGCTCTCTTTCTGATTTGCATCATATTATATATACATGTGCTAATTTGCCAAGATACATAGAATATTAGTTTAGTCATAGCCAAGTGGAATGGGTTTTACAGTAGGTAGAACAGATCGTGCCACAAAAAAAGAAAAAGAAAAAAGAATTACTATTATTAGCACCCCAACATAGTCCCAAGTTTCATAAGTGTGCTTTAGGCGCCATGCCTTTGTGCATATTTTAGTGACAATTTGACAAGCGAATGATACTTTAACATTCTTGATAATTTTCTTTTACTTTTACACACTACCAATGAACTCCAGGAAATGAATGGATTCTTCAACAATTGATGTGTAAGTACTGATGCTACAGTTCAAATTTAAATCCTGTTGAAAACATTACAAGGATCTCCAAGAACCATCTGAAACAAATAAATTCACAAATATTGATGAAATAAAGGCCGAAATAGTGAGGTTTTGGGATAGTGTGACTCACAAATTCATGTCTAATTTTATTGGTTGTAATAGTACATTGTAGTATGGATAACAGCATTGCAGTGGGAGTCTACCTCCATGACAATATTGACATCATGAGAAATTGAATGTGCATCATCATTCATCCAAGAAGCATTGAAATTAAAATTTTAAAAAGCCCAAAAACAATAAAATCTGAAAAAAGTCAACAGGTTTCAAAAGCTTTTGCCATAGGTAATTACAGTGCAGCACGTATTCGTCGAATTCACAGATCGCTTGAACAAGCTGTATTGTCCCGAATATTTTCCTATACTTTCCTTACATTTTTTTCAAGCATTAGTCGAACCTTTTCACGGATTCCTCGAACTTTCCACCTGTTTCTCTATCAATGGAAGCATATTTCTCCCTGTCTTAGTAGTCCGAAAAGCCTATGAACCCGTTACTAAAAAAAGCCCACATCCTGCTGACATAATACATGTATAGTCACGCGGTACTGGTCGCGTGAAAAGCTCACTAGGTGTCAGTGGTAATACTAGGCCTACTACTTCTAACACTAACAGTAGCATCCGAACACACCCCTGATCTATCACAGACTATCCAATGGTGTTTGGTAACTAAATAGATAGCCTACGCTATGCTAACGTATGGTAGATCTATGCCTACGATAGTACACTAGTACATGGCATGTGCCTAGCTGTAGTCCGTTATTATTAGATAGATCTACGGTTCCGTTCACCAATCCTCAATGCCGGTAGGTCGACAGGAAAAAGGCAGAGAAAAGAAAATTAACTGCTCTTTTTAGTCTTACTCTCAAATTCAAAAAATAAAACAATGCAAACAATAAACAAAAGCCCCGGCTGAAGTAATACTGATACAGAAGGGACATAACTACAAAATTATCAATTAAATTACCGCACTATTTATTACTATACTGTTACTACTACTACTACTACTACTATAAGTATAAGGTAAGTATAAGTATAAGGGTTTTCCCTATCACTTAGTGCTTTCACGTATTGCCCGAATCACAGATTCCTCGAACTATTTCTGTTGTCCCAACAAGTTCGACGAATACGTGTTGGACTGTAGTAATATGAACTCTTTTTTTTCTTTTTTTTTTTTAACGATCTGTACAAAGTGTTTTGAATACAGCATTGACTGAAAATTACACGTTTTACATTACATGCATATTGTTACTTTGTATCATGTATTATTGTTTTCATGCTGATTTACCATGATAAAGAGAACTGATTACTAATACTAATATATAATTTATAAGAAATGAATATTTTACCAAGATGTCAAAACAATTAAGAAAAGGAATCATTAAAGTATAGCAATTTAAGCACAATATAATAAAACTGAATGTTGATAACATAACTTCAATCATAGAAAAATTGTGTCAATTGCACTCAACAAACACCATTTAATTAATTGCAGTGTTACAGTTGGAATGTCTTTTCATAAAAGTTATGGCTTGATGACATAATTTCATAAAACTATAGCATACCAAAATGAAAAGGACAATAAATTGTAAGTAAGAGTTGATTTATATACCATATCTTCTTCTTTCGGTTCATCCTGTTAGGGGTTGCCAGAGTATATCGCATTTCCTTCATCTCAAACCAGTCATGTTCATTGCATCCTCCTCTCTAAAACCAGCTGCCATCATACCTTCCTTAATTCCATCCATATTGGCCTACCTTCTTTTTTTGGTCTCCCTCTTTTCCTCTTAACCTGAAAGTGACATAATCTGCAATCTCTTGCCAATGTCTTCCACATCTCTCCCCTGAATATGACCGAACCATCTCAATCTAGATTCTCTCACCTTGTCTCCAAACCCGCCTATGTGAGCATTCTCTCTAAGGTGCTCATTTATGATCTTATCTAAACTCGTTACATCCATTGATAAATGAAGTATCTTCATTCCTGCCACCTCCAGCTATGATCCCTGTCGTTTTGTTACTGTAACATACTCTAGGCCATGTTGGGTGAATAGCTGTCTTTCATAATACACGTTCCCTTTCAGTTTTCTCTGCTTTTTAAAAACAGAAGAACAATCTATACTGGACAAGAATTTTTGTTGATTTTCAGTCTAAAGATTCTCAGACCAGCATCTTATACGAAATACAGATTTTTTACAAATCACTGAGCTTTGCAGCTCAGAATAAATTGAAGTTCTACAATGTATGCATTTCTTAGGGTTACTGCATAATAAAATCATATTTCAACAAATTTATCATGAAAAGTAATTATGATCCTTTTTAGTTGAAATAAAAAAATTAAAAAAGTAGAGTCAAACATTGACAGATTCACTTCAATGAAATACTGGAATGAATAAAATGGAAAGAAGAAAAAGGAAATCAAAAGCTTCAATTTGAAAACAAATTAACCCAAACAAAATTTTAATCTCGTTATGGCATAAACATTTAAAATATTTTGAAGCATTAACAACTGGTCAAGTCAAACTCTAGTTCACTATTTCAAAGTCAGTTCAAGGATAGTCTAAAGTGGTTGATGTCAGAGGCCACAAAAAGATCTTACTTATCTGAGCATTGTATGTTTCTACATTATAATCCTTCCTCAAGAGGACTCTTTTTCAATTATTCTTTTAAAACAAGCAATTACACACACAACCTAAAAAAAAATATGAAAAGGTAAAAATGTGATGGTTGCTCTATAGGGATGTTTTTCAAACTGTTTTTGTTGTATATATAGCTAATGCAATAACAAAAATCATCCAAAGCGAATCTGAAATGTTGTTGATTTATAATGCTCACTAAATGAATAAATTTCAAATGGCAATTCACACCAGAAATAAATACTAAAAAAAATTGGTGTCACGAACAAACCAGCCATGTCTGGATTGCCCACTTTCAGTATACAGTGCAGCACGTATTAGTCGAACATGCGTTCGTCGAATTTACGGATCTCTCGAACAAGCTGCATTGTCCCGAATATTTTCCTATAATTTCCTTACATTTTTTTCACGCATTAGTCGAACCTTTTCACGGATTCCTTGAACTTTCCGCCTGTTTCTCAATCAATGGAAGCATGTTTCTCCCTGTCTTAGTAGTCCGAAAAGCCTATGAACCCGT
>JBBPCV010363050.1:0-10000 GCA_037974505.1 Plocamopherus tilesii
CTGAAAATCAGAAACTAGATTCCGGGATTACCTCTTGCAACTCTCCCTGTTACACTTAATAACAATCTAAACAGAATATAATTGCCATCTTTAACATTAAAACCATTAAAAGACTCAGAGTCCATACAAAAATCAAAGGTGGTGGAGGATCCCGAGAGACATAAGAAAAGCCACCGAGGCCCTGATGTCGGTCAACTAACAGGCGAATGGCAATAAGTCAAGTAAATCCTCATCATGATGATACAAGTGGCAATAAACTGTCTTTAAAAACCCTTGCTATGTCAAGAAATGCTATAAAAGGTTTATTCCTATCGTACCAATCAACGATGCCTACCTGTAGACAGATGATGCTTGGTGGGCTTCTAGGGGAACCAGCTTTTGAAAGATGTGCGGACCTGATATCTCCTTGTCCGTTGGGTTGAAGGGAATGCCCTTCACTAGAGATGCCCCTGTCGATTTCAATTTTCATACGGATTTGAATGCGTTTTTGTGGAACTTTCATGGCCACTGATTCAATCAAATATGAGATGCAAGTTCAAAGGGAAGGGATAAAGTTTAGTGATAAGAATTTAGATCTGAAAGATTGGCTCAATAAAACAACACCCATGAATAAAGTTTAAAATCTAATTTCTTGTGGCTCAAACATAAAGACTGTGGACTTCAGTCAACACAAATCCATTTGAGGCTCTGATGTGAAAGACTTCCACTTTTACCATGAATTTATTTTCCAAAACACTTTTATTTCCAATAAAACGACTGTCACTTACTTATTCTAGGACTGAGCACACATTTAGAGCACACACCCTTTTTCGGTCAGAACTTCAAAGTTAGATCTACCAAAATCTGCTTTGCAAGGCCTTCATTATATACACATATA
Source organism: Plocamopherus tilesii (assembly GCA_037974505.1). Lineage (NCBI taxonomy): Eukaryota > Metazoa > Mollusca > Gastropoda > Nudibranchia > Polyceridae > Plocamopherus > Plocamopherus tilesii. The sequence continues at coordinate 878 of JBBPCV010363050.1, forward strand.
CATAATATATATTATCCGACCATAGCAATACTTATGAAAATGACATCTAAAAAAAAAAATATAAATAAATAAAGTAGTGAAGTGATTTTTTCGAGACATTTAAAAGAAAAGTATACATACACTATTCTAGTGCAACCATGCTGAGATAAGAGGTTGTGTCATCATTCTTTTTTTTTTTTTTTAATCACAAATTGTTTTTGTGTTGTCTTTGTGTTTTTCATATATTAGGACAGCTTGAACTTCACACAGCTGTCAGAGTTGATCAAGTCACAAAATTGAAAAAAAAAAACCAACAAAAAAACCAACTGAAATTATTATAAGCCCTTGATCATTTTTATTTACAAAAAGAGGCTGAAAAAGGGAAACATGTTTTGATCTATTGTGGCAAATGAAAAAAAAAAAGGTCTCTTTTCATAACTTCAGAGTGATAACAATTGTACATAGTTAAAGAAAAGAAAAATCTCAAAAAAAAAGGCACCTTTTATCTCTGGCAGGCTATCAAGGGCAGGTACTTTGTCATGGTAGACAAAGTCGTTGTCTTTTTTGGCGGATGTGTACCTGTATAGGCAAATAAGGTAGGGGGACCATTGGATTCATGATGAAACACAAATTGAAGGGGATGGCACGGCGGGGATTGGGGGCGGGGAGACTAATTTCTTCTTTCAAAGATCTAATTCCGGTCATCAGCTTTAGGTTGCAAATAATGTTTCAGATTAATAATCATTTGATAAAGTATCTAAAAGATTTATTATCTAAAAAGAGGCAAAGCCTCCCTTGGACGATAAAACAAAAACAAAAAACAAATGGATACCTTGCAACGACAACTTCTTGGCATCTTTGCAGACACTCAGACACTTCGGCCACCTCATTCTGAAAAATTTTAACATGGACAATATTTAAATCTGGTTTGCATGATTTTTAATAATAAAATCTTGACTGATCTTAATTAATATATATGTATATTAAACAGACTTTTATTTTTCAAAATGACAATAATTGTGTTTATAATTCAAAAAACAGAGAATGAAAAGAACAGTAATGAACTTCTACATGATGTTATTGCAAAAATATTGTGTAGAACAGATACTAAAACCACGAATTACGTTAAAAATTTTCTGTACCGACAAACCTACATATTCATAGTTGGATAATTAAGCGAAAGAGAATTGCAATTTGAATTAACCCTCAATATTAATTCTCAAGACACCACTCCTAGTCACAGTGGCTCAGCGGTAGCACTTCGGACTCACAACTGAAGGGTTGTGGGTTCGAGCCCGGTTCAGGACACTGTGATTAAACCCTTGGGCAAGGTTTTTAACACAAATTGCCTTTGTTTGCGACACTGCTCGGTTTTCTGTTAAAAACCAAAAGATAATTTCCCTTTGGGGATTAATAGAGAGGAATCTTATCTTATCTTATCTTATATTGGCTTCAGTTATTAGCAATAACTTAAAAGATACTTTCAAATTTATTTTCATTATCATCACCATCATTATTTCAATCATTCTTCTTCTTCTTCTTTTTCTTCTCCTCCTCCTCCTCCTGTGCCTCCTTCTTATTATTGTTATTTATAATTAGTATTATTTTTACTAAGAATTATTATCATTTTCATTATTATTATTATTACTATTATTACTATTGTTATTATTATTATTATTATTATTATTATTATTTCATTTTTTATTATCATTAAATAAATAATATTATTATCATTTTAGTAAGCTACTGGGACCAGCATTGAAACAGAACACCTATACTTCACAATAAAAAAAATAAAACAACAAAAAATGTCAGATTTACAAACCAACACTTTGACGACCTACGACAAATATCATCAGCCAGGTAAGTCTGGAGCATTCAGTGCAACAATCAGAGCCATCGCTTACCTGGCAACAGGCCTGACAATAATAATCTTGAGACAAAAATCATTTTTGCAAGATTCTGACTGGCCAGTCGCTGATCGAGCAACAGCCCTGACTGTGTGGTGCTGAACGTAATCCAAAACACTTGCCTTTGCCAGCTTAAACGCCTCTGCCAGTTTGTCTCGGGCCCCAGTGAAATAGGCCAGGCACTCCCCTGGCTTCTCGGCCTCCGCCATCTGCTGGCCCTGGTAGTAGTAAGTGATACACAGGTAGAAGACTTCTTTCATCTCCATGCGTCGACGCCACTCCTAACGTCAGAGAAAACATTAACGTTGGGCCATGAGCAACGGCTTAAATTGTAAAAATATTATTCTGTTCTACAATTGGAGACATCTTCAAAATTAAAAAGATAAAAGGCAAAGAACCTCATTCCCACCAAAAAAAAAAAAAAATTCAAATACAACTTACTTCTAAAAAAACAAAAAAAACAAAAAGAAACAAAAACCCCAAAACAAATTAAATCTACAACCTCTTGTTGAAGAAACAAGAAAAAAAAAACGACACCCCCCTTCCCCCCCCTCCCCCCCCAAAAAAAAACAAAAACAAAACAAACCCCTCCCCCCAAAAACAACAACAGACCCAACCAAAAGTAAAAACAAGTTAAAGATCAAGCCTCACTCACCCAAGCAAATAGCAAATATACTAAACAATGTTAAATATAATTGCTTATAGGAGAGAGTTATTTTAATTAACATGCCTCCCCCATCCACAGTTGAAATCTTATACGGTTCAATCACGGCATGTTTACCTTGTGCATGCGAGAGTTGATCTGTTGCTTTTGATTGCTGACATCGATGGCTTTGATGGCTTGTCTGTAAAATTCCACCACTTGTGCTGCCACTTTAGCTGTGATGCTGTTCTTGCGGCCGTCAAGCATGGATTTCTCAAGGATGCATTCCTGGGCTTGTGCCTGATCAGCATTTTCAATGGTAAAAAATTTCATGATTTATGAATGATGACAAATGGAAGAAATCAGTTGGTTTCAGGACTATGAGAAACATGAAACCTCTAACAGGAAAATTTAAAGGTATCTCAATACATAAAGAACAATTACTTAGCATTAGCGAAAGAAAGACGTCCACGTTATGACAAATGCCCAAGGAAGGAAACAACTATAATCCCAAATACATTCTCAACACAAGACCAACAGTAAAAGTACTCTAGAATTTTTTATATTTTTTTTAAGAGAGCGAGCAGAAAATCTCATTTCTGAGAACATTTATGTTAAAACGTATACTTTTAAAGAGTTGACTGGGTGATGAAAACAAAGGGAGATAAATGCTAGACTTACAAGCATTAGCAAAATGTGGAAGGAGAGCAATTCATAGCTCATATCAGTGCTGACGGTGGAATTTCCAAAATTGTCGCGCAAAAACTCAAAGGCCCAAGCAGCACACTGGAAATGTGTACATGAAACTTTCATTCCCTGGGAAGAAACATTTTTTAAATGAGAGAAATACAAGATATGAACAATGAACACATACAAATATAATATACAGAAAAATAAAACATGAATCAATCTTGTATAAAACGATAAATAAAAATTAAAGAATAATGAGTATATTATTTGCATGAGTACAAGTCCATTTTTAAAGTGAACTTACATCTCTTCAAATAGTCATTGTCTTTTGTCAGAATTCAATTCAAGAAACCCAACTAAACCCATTTTTACAGCTTGTCAGATGTATCAAACATAGAGAGAAATGATTTAAAGAGCATGGCCAAATGCTCAACTTGTTTCTAATGGAGCATATATAATAATGCTGTGACACATTTTGCTCATGGCATGTAAATCTAAAGCAGGGGTGCATGTGAACAGAATGACAGTTTCAAAATCCTGCAGATATCCACGCGGACATTTTGTGTCTCATATAAGAGGAATTAAAGTAAGAAAAACATTTAATAAGCAACTCATGGTGGAAAGAGACTTTGTATTATAAGGAATCATTTCTATTACACAAAAATGAATTAATTTCTTTCACAGGCACACTACTTTCACACAACATGTACATTTCTATCTCAGAGGACTGCTGGTATAAAAAGGAACAGTAAACTATAAATAACATAGAAGAATTACCTTGAGGGCCTTTCAATGTAAAAAGAGTAGCTATATGTAAAGGCAGTTATAAGATTTCATCAAGCAGACAGAAAAATCCAATTTTCACTTGATAATTGTTCCCTGAAGCACAACAAATGTTTGTCATTTTCTTTCAAGAGTATCTCAGTTCAAACCAGATTGTCAAAGATGAAGTTGAAGTTTTCATAAAATAAAATTGTTCAATAAACAAAAGGAAATGTTAAAAAAAAAAAGGTTTGGCTTTGCATGAACACCATGACAAAGCAGTATTTACAATTACAGGCAAACATCACCAGCCTTTATCATTGAAGCCTTGGCTTCTTTGAAAAAAAAAACCCATCATAGGATGTCTGCTTTCTTTTTTCCTGAAGCCCTGGCCTGGCAGTAATAGCAGCAGTAGTAGTAGTAGTAGCAGTTGTAGTGGTAGGCTGGGTTTCCAAAGTGCTAGTGGTGGTCATACTTTGGGTGGTGTTTACAGCTTCACATGGTGTAGATCTTTTGCTGTTATTAACAGACTCATTGCAATTTGATGTTGTTGGTGTAAGTGTTGACATTTTTTTATCTTTGTTTTTCTTTAATTGTGAGGCTTCTTTTTGACTTTTGTAAAGGTTGTATGAATTGTGCACATTCTTGATCATGCGAGGGGATATTTCGCATTTTGTGGGGTCCATGTTTCTGGCTTGCATGAACGATTTTGTCATTGCAAGGGCTTCGTAATTGAATGCAGTGAGGCGGGATCTATCATCCTCAATAATGTCATCCATTATATTGAAGGTCCCCTCAATTAAAGGGCCACTAATAATGCTGAGGAGGGCTTTAACCAATTTTGACAGCTCTGGATATGTTGGCTTGCCTTGGTTTTTCATGATAAAAATATGCTGCCACCAGTCCTCATCCAGTCTGAAATCTCCATCAGTGCTGTCAGCATCAATCATGGAGATTGCATCATCAATGGTGGAACATCTTAACTCCCTGTCAAGAATATCCTGTTCTTCCTCCTTGATGACACTGGGGAGTGACTGTGCCAAAGAAAGAAATGCTTGCACTGCCATGCCTGACCTCTGGTTACATGGATCAAGATAACACAGCTTGGTGAGGGTAGTGTTGTTTAAAGGTAGCTTGAGAACCATCTTAGCAGTCTCAACATACCAAGCTTTCAGAGATTTAAAAACGATGCAATCCATGGAAATGATGACTTGTCTCGCTGGCATCTCATAATTAGGGGCAAGCAGAATTCTCCGACAAAAACATGCCTGTCTTTCACATGGATGTCTGCATCATGGTATTTGATATTTCCAAGCTCTTAGCTGCATCAAACTGTGGGATGTGTTCTGGCAAAATAAAGTTTGAGAAGTACTGCTGCACAAGCTTGAAAAGTTCAGTGTGAATATTGTGACACATTGGCTTGCTAGACTGAAAAAGCTTGATATAACCTTGAAATTGATAAAGAACACCCCTGTATACTTGAATGGCAACCTGACTATTTATAGGGTTGTCAAGAAGGGCATTTATGATCCAAATTTTCCTGTCAAAATTTGCATCAGACTTGGCCTGTTTCTTTTGAGCCATCAATATTTCGTCATTTGTCTTCCTATCTTCGGGGAAATTTCCAGTCTGCCAAAAATATTGGTTTTCAATTTAGGATCTCTCTCTTCCAAGAAGGCAGAATAATAAACTGTGAGTGGATCCCAAAGCGCCATAAAGTGATCACAGACAATTTTCATTTGGAGAAACCGTGTTGGGACGGGTCTCGAGACAGACAGCACTTTTCCGGTTAACAATTTCTGTATTGTTGAAAACAGGGACTTGGCTTTGGGACAGCTTTCCAGATCTGTGTGGATGTCAGAGGCAATAGATGTGATAGGAACAAAATCTTTCTCCATGCACAAGAACAGTTTTTTAGCAGCATTATTGGCCATATTCTAAAGACATTTTTATAGGTCCCTCGGAGAGGGACGAGACAAACACAAAGAGAAAAATAAATACAGATTGTGTTTCATCACGAAATCAACAGTTAGTCTACCTCTGCATTGTGACGGGTATCAAGAACTCCGAGCAATGAGTGTAGGCTCCCAATATTGTACAGAATGGCTGCCTGCTCAAACTTTATGTCCCCAATATGATCTCGGCCAGTCTGTACATCTTCCCTGTGTTGATGCATGAATAATTTTTTAATGACACATGACATCAAAATCAAATCACAGCAAATGAGGAAATTTAAAGATGAATTTTTTTATGCGCTTCTTAAACCACGTTTACTCTCCAAATCACATTAAAGACTAAAAAAAAAACTAACAACGGCATTCCCACCCAAAATACACTCGTAAAACACACTTACCAAGTGAAAGCAATGGCTGCTTCTTCTCCTTCATTCATTGGGAAACGTCCTTGCAAAAACTGAAGCTGGGCATAGTATTTCTTCAGGGTCGTACAACCCATATAGTCACAAACAACCTGTGTAGCATCCTGGAAGGGAACAAATAATTGGTCTTTTATAATAATAATAATAACAACAACAACAATAATAATAACAGTAATAATAATAATAATAATAATAACAATAATAATAATAATAATAATTAATAATAATAATAATAATTAAAAATAATACAAAAATAATAACAACAATAATAATAACAATAATAATAATAATAATAATAATAATAATAATAATAATAATAATAATACATTTCAACATCAATTTGGAGGGTATTAATCACCAGTGAAATAATGAGATAAATCAGACCCTTAAAGCTGAATCACATAGACCTCATTATATAATATATTTAAGATGTGATTTGTGTCTTGCACCAATATTGTTATAATATCTACCTATGATAGTCTATTTGGCATCTCTATTATAATATGTTATGAATACTGCTGTTGTCATTGTATTTTCTGAGGTGTCATTGTTGTTATAACCACAAATCTGAAATTGTTCATAGCATTGTTATGAATATTTGTACTGTTAGTATCATTGTTGTTAATTCTGCAAGTTCAAAGCAGTTCATGGCGGTTGTACCATTATTATTATTTCAATTTTTCAATGTGTTGTTAAGCTGTCCATAGTGTTTGTTACATTTATTATATATATAACTGTAAGCCCCATGGAGCTGTTACACTAAGGCTTTTTTTCAACATACGGCCACCCAAAAAAAAAAAAACCCCACAAAAAACAAAAGACTCTCCCCCCAAAAACCCAAACAAGACATAAACAAAAAAAAAACCAACATAAAGCAAAAAACAAAAAAAAACAAAAAAAAACAAACCCAAAAACCCAAACAAAATCAGAAAAAAGCATAACAGAAGTTGTTTTTTTTTTTATAGTGAGAAAAGAATATCGACAATAACTTTTCTTGACTGCATTTTCCTTATTAATTCTTATTCGCCCATTTCATTATAAACTTTACTTTGCGGCACATCACCCGAAAGAAGAATAAAATATATCATCATATTATTGTATGTAAATTTATATATGTGACCTACCAAACGTTAGTAACGAAGTCTTAATACATGGCGAATTGTCTATGATATATATTATACATATAAATCCATGAACAACTCATGCCCCTTCAAATCTTTTCACACAGGCCCACACTTCACAGTGACGAGTTTTAGCACACAGACCGTAGCGAGAGGTGGACGTCTGGAATAACCTTTCCCCGACCAGGACATAGACGAATGCAGTTTTGACAAAGAGATGTTACTGCTTCCAACTGGAGAGCTTAGCCCATAAGCTTAATAAACCAAGCATTTTGCTACTGGTTGTTACAATCTCAGCTTTCGTTGGATGATCGCTGCCCCGGGCATGGTTTGCGTAACGTTACTTGTGGTGCTCGCGCGTCTCTATATGCTCTTATCTACCCACCTCTCTTAATGATATATATTTTATATGTGTGAGTATACGTCTCGTGAAATCCATATATATTATTATATAATATATCCTTAATAGCACTCAGCGTTAACTAGATTTATTACATTATAGAATTTCAATAAAATCCATTGACTTTAGAAATGGAAGTCTTGTTTAAATGGCCGAAATACTAAAACTTGACGCCGGGAGCAAGACACTGATTCAAACCAAGCATACTAATCGCTTGCCACCTGCTAGCCAGTTACCAGGTAAATCAGAATCTAGCAAAACCGTTGAGAAAGCTTAACGAGAGGTTTGCCATGGATTGCTATCGATGTTTAATGTGAATGTTAAAACGGTGGTTGTGGTGTTTGGCCAACACTAAAACCCGTAACTGCAATGGTTGTGTATTGGGATAAGTATTTTACAATATTTACAGTACGACACAAGGATAAAGTAAACAGTGGCGAAGGGTGTTCCACGTGTGACTGCACCGCACCCTTCTTTGCGTAAATAAAATAAAATCGATATTCACCCGTGAGTGAACGTGCGCGTTATGCAAACCTGTGCTTTTGTACAAATGCAAGCACGCTAAGTTCATTCGCTACTTGCGGTGAATCAATCGTTTCAAAGACCACCAGAAGCGATCGTTCACTGCTCTCAAGCGATTGTTCACTGCTCTCTTTTCACGGTGCCGAGGTACACCACATGACACCTTCGTTGAACGACCAAAACCGATCTCCTCCCTACTGCCGACGGTCACGACAATCGTTTTTGTAATGAGCGAAAGTCATGAACTCTTAGACTGCCATGAGCCAATACACGGCGTTGAGCATGATTTAACTCTTTGACTACAATTTGCCCATATATCGGGATGACCAAGAACGTGCCTGTGCCTAATACGGGCTTTTGGCAATCAAGTATTTAAATCGTGCTCGTGACGATATATTGGCGATTGGCACTGAAAGGTTTAAATCACTTAAAATACTCGAAACTGAACTTTTTCAAGAATATTTATTACTCCTGTAAGTAAATTCGTAAACAAAAATGTGGACGTTGGCGTTTATGATAAAGCGACTAATTCCCTACTTCTACTTTCGACTACAAATAGTAATTATTCAGATCAGTGAACCGTGGAGTCATGAAGTGAATTGTTGATGGATGTCGATCGCTTATTGCTGCGCACTTTAACTGAGGCCTTTTCGTCCATTAGTTGTGTTTTGTTTATTCAAGAAAATTCACCAACGACCTTGCACTACTTATTTTCCTAT
>JBBPCV010365272.1:0-12128 GCA_037974505.1 Plocamopherus tilesii
AGGCACATGGGACCTCCTAGTTTATCGTCCGTCTCTGATGGGACTAGGCACTCATTTATCCTGCCTACCACAGGACATGGAGGCGGAAAAAACCCAAAAAACTTGGATTTTAATTCAAGCCTGCACAGCCGAGAATGAATCCGTGACCTTTGGCTTGGTGGTCAAGTGCCATAACCACATGCCGAAGCAGGGCTCGAACACATGGTTCCACTGGTTACAGTTTAACCCCTCAGCCATCTGGCGCCCCTGGCAAGCACACATAAGACAATGTTTATTTGCATTGTCCCTATAAGTCAGTCACACAATTGATGTCTCTTATATTTATATTGTACTCCCAATGAATTTTCTGAAAAGTCTCATATTCTAATCAAAGAGTGTCAGTCACAGTTAATCGCAGCACAGACAGAAGTACATTATCAACCAGCATTACCAATATGGAAATTATTAATAGAGTAGATCCTCTGAATAACATAACATAATAACAGTATCATGGTCAGTTGGTTTTCTGATTATATAACCTTTTTTTAAAAAATATTCTCCACATGCTTTGTAGATCTCTTGCAATAATATGGTTCAGAATGAATCTCAGTCAACATAAACAAAATTCAAATTATTGTAAGTGTAAGTGGATAGCTCAATGGTTAGGGCGCTCGACCACTAAGCGAAAGGTCATAGGTTTGTTCCCAGCTGTGCTGACTTGAATTTAAAATCCTGAGTTTTTCAGGTTTTTTCCGCTTCTCTGTCCTGTGTAGTACCGGTAGTAGGCAAGTTAAATGAATGCTTAGTCTCATCGGAGACTGGACGATAATCTAGGAGGTCCCACCATGTGCCTTTGTGCATATAAAAGAACCCTTGGTGATTACAATTGAAAAGAGAAGGCCAATTAGGCTGCCATCCTGGCAAAATTCAATCCCTTCCAAAAATTCTTTTGGACTCATTCACTCCTACCTCTTCTTGACCAGTTCATTACTCTGAATTCAAGATCAGAAGGGAAGAGAGTGTGGCCCAGGCATAGCAATACCAATGGTACACAATCGTCAACATTGACACGAAAGGCCTACAAACGTACAAGTGGATACCATTGTATATTTTTATGTCCTATTTGAAATTTTTTTAAAAAGTATTTACTTCTTTCTTTGTTAAAAATATGCATTGGTGCAATCAGAATGTGATTATTTATGTTAATGTTATTTTGTTTCTTTTCACAGGGGCCAAGTTTCATGACTTCCATCACTATAACTTTAATGGAAACTACTCCTCGACATTCACATGGTGGGACAAAATTTTTGGCACTGACAAACAGTACAAAGAGTTTTACAGCAATGGTGGGGCTGAAAAACTGAAAGGAGAGAAGCCTGTAAAGAAAGACTGAGGTTATTGCTGGTTGATAGCTTGGTATTTTTGCCTCTTTTGATTGAGATGATGTCAATAATGTATTAAATGTGTGTCTCCTTATTAGCCAGTGCACATGGTTGTGCCGTTGACATTACCTCTGAAAATATGCTGGCTCTCTAAAATAATCTCATCCTTAAACTTATTGGACTGACATACAGATTCATTCCCAGCAGCTGGAAACATGAATTCTAAAATTTACTTGATTAAAAGAAGAAGAAAAAATGACATGATTTAGTGTAGATAGCAAAAATATGAATCTGTAAATACGATAACAATCTTTTTCTTCAAAAGCTGCTGACAAACTCAGTTAAAAATTGAGCATTTTTGTCAACAAGTCAACTGGTGTCTCTCTCAAAGTCACAACCCAATGTCACGATTTACAAAAGCACACTTTTCACAAAGGCAATGGAAGAATAGTTATTCAAACCAATTTCCCGCAATAGACTCTAAACCACACCACGGTCAACTGGTTGACTAAATGACAACACAGGTCCTGCCCTGCCTTTGTGAATGAAGGAGTAAAATCACCCTCTTGTACATAGCGTGAGCCAATGGTTATTGAACAAAGTTTAGTGTATTGAACAAAGCTTAGTGCAGCCTAGGCATTCCCATTCTGCTCTATGATAACATTATGTCATAGATAGCACAGTCCACTGACAAGTGGGAGGGATTATGAGGAACACTAATATGACTGGTTGTTGTAGACTATATATTGACCATTTTTGCAGCCAATCATCATTTAGTATATCACCAGGCAATCTACACAAAGGGTGGTCAATGATTAAACTTCATGCACTTTACATTCAATTACATCATGTACACACATACTTCATATGTAAAGATATTCCATTATAATATACCATTCCAACCATGCATGAGGATAACAGAAACCAATTTTTTTCCCCAAATTTATGGTTACTTTTAACCAAAAGCACACATAACCTATTGAATTATGATATTATTGTTATTGCTGTGTGATTCTGAAGATCCTGTGACAAATGAGGTCATCATAGATAGACTTGGCTGTGAATGCTTAAAAAAAAAAAAAAGGAAGTTCTTCTGGAAATGGTGTTATTTAATCCTCTTGCATTTATTAATATTGTATCATTTTATCATTGTTTGTAAAAGTATATCTATTGATAAAAATTATTAAAATTGATTAAATAATGTGGATGTATATATATTATAAGTTAATATAAATGGAAGAGCATGTATATTTTTGATCTAGTCTTTTAACTTTAAAAATCTAGAATTAGAATGCGTTAACTTTAACTCTAATACAGTGGACACCAGTTGACACTCTTCTTCAAGCAGTGTTATTTTCATGACCTGTTTTTCGTTCTATATGAGAGTGTGCATTTAGGATTGATATGTTGGTATATCAATGCCCTAAATTTAAATCTTCATTTAGCCCCTGGAGGTCTATAATTGTCACTAGGTATGGAATGCATTGTGATAACCACTCGTATCATTAGGAAATAGGCTACAGATGTCTTTACATTACTGATCTGAATCTGATCGACTTTGAACAGGATCACACTGCCTATCCTTCCCCCTTCCCCCACACACACATACACTCTTTCCCTCCCCCCAAGTTGCCATTGCAATTGCAGAATATCACCCAAAGTCATTTTCCTTCCTAGAACATGATGCATGCTGCTGGAATAGTCCTCTTATCGTTTGGCTTGCCGTGATGCAGTGGATGTCCTATACCATCAACCCATAGATATCAGGTGTCCACTGTGCTAGTACTGGTCAACTCATTCTAGTTGTTATTTAGTTTACTTTACAGTTTAGTTTATAGATTATATATACTGTAAAAAGGATATATAATTTGTACTACTATCATCCGATTTCTCAAACCAGCACTGTAGGATTTAATATTAAATCTTCATTAAATGGGGATTGACTTTTCCTTGTTATATCCTGGTTCTTTCTCTAACCAAGGCTATCATAAATTTAACCACTTGAAATTTAGAGAACTTAAAAGTGTATAAAATAAGTTCTCTGAAGTTCAGATGATATGATCTCAGGCACTGGTAATGCCACCTTGAGAAACCAGGTCTCTTATTATCAAATTCTAGGGAAGCCAAAGAAGCTGTACATTTGATTTTACTATTTTAATCATTAATTTATAGTATGTTCATGTATATATATATATACACATGTACCAGGTGACCAGAAAAAAACTTCACTCACAATAATATTGATAAAAAGTTTGAGAATAAGGGTAAAGGCCTGCAATTTTTTTTACTGAAATGAGGAGCATCAAACTGAATTAATGTTTACATAATTAAAATAAAATCTTTTGGTAATAATAATAAAAAATAGTCCCAATTTCACTACCGTGATGTCATATTGACTTATTTGTATTTTTTTCTACCGATTCTTGGACCAACAGAATCTTTTCCAGTATGCGTTGTTTCAGAGGCCGCCCACTGTTACTTTGGACTTTACATTTTTATTCTCTATTGATCAAAACCTTTTAAAATTCGAAGCCCAATTGAAGAATATATCTTTTAGATAGATTATCAGCTTTATTGCAAACATCTTATCCATATTCACAGGCAAATAATGCATGCATTGCTTGAGGAGAATTTGTTTAACATATATTCTTATGCAAAAACACTCTGTTAGGAATTATAGACATCTTGCCGGCGGTTGAAACCAAAGATAATAAAAATAATGTAATCCTGAGGGCTGTTATATGTTTTGTTCAATTCCATTGCCGATGTTTTGTTCAATTCCATTGCCGTTGGCATCAATATTTAGGAAGTTCTAGGCATTATTGAACTTGAAATCAGGATAAGTTTTATGTTTTAAAAGCTTTTTTTCTGGTCAATTGGTATCTACATTATTTATATTGTATGATTATGTTGGATGTTGTTCTATTTTTACTTAACCTTGTTGAGGTAAATCATATCAAAGTACTTGTACATACATCACTTCTGGATCTTGATAAGTCAATGTACAAGATTAAAAAACAATTTTAATATTTTAATTTGAAAAATCAGTTCAAATTTATTTTGAATCTTGCTTATAGAAGTTGTAGAAAATGCGAAAAATTTAATGTTTTATTTTGAGAATAGCTTTATAATATTAATATGAATGGAAATGTTATGTTTTACTAATAAAGTGTGTTTTTAAAAATGAAACTGTAAAAAACTAAGCCCTTCATGCTCATTCAAAATTATTTGTGTCGTCTTCAGTAACTGTAACTTTGTAAGTTCTTTATTATAATTAAAATTGAAAGCTTCCAGCGAGAGGAAGCTTGGATACCAATATTACCATTACTGTTGTTATGGCATGACCCTTGAAAATGACATTTTTTGAGATATAGTTATAGCCACTGTGACATGCTTCTAGTACGCCTATTTGTCCAGAGCTAATCCTCCAGCCTCTGTGATGTACAGCTAGCCACCTCAAATCCCTTTTTCTTACTGGCAAGTTACTGACTGCGATGTCATTGTTATGTATCGCTAGCCACTTTACAAGTCTTCTTCTTACTGTCTTGTAGATCTGTCTCTGCTTCTTTTCCCTTCCATTTTTGTTTCCTATAATATTGTCTCTTCATATTGTCAAAATAGGAGAGCTTCTGTTTTTTTTAATTTGTTGGATTGTGGCTGCCTTTTAATTTATGTTTCGACATTTTCTAACTTCTTCATTTGTGGCTTGTTTTTTGTTTTTTTTTGTTTCTGTGATATTGGCAGGATCTTTCTGTAGCAAATCATCTTTTTTTTGTACTTTCAAAATTTAGCAATCATATACTGCTTATATAATATAACATTAAGGGGAAATATAGATACAGGTTGTCAGAATTCTGATTTTGGTTTAGTTTTATTGTTTTACTAATTCCGCCTTTTCTATAGATGTGCTATGGCTTTGTAATAGATGGACTTCTGCAATGCTGTGAGCTTTGGATGGAAGTTCATTACATCTGTACTGTAATGGACCCTTCACATCCACTCAAAGATCTAAGTTCCAACCAGGTGCTTTCAACTGGAGCAGGAACCACCACACCAACCAGTCTACTGTCTTGACTGTTTGACGTGTCATCCACATCATGTGACTTTTCCAAATATTTAACTGCCGCAATCAGATTTAAAAATAGCAGTGTGTTGACGGTGATGATTTGCTTGCAATTTTTGTGATGTTTATTGCTAAGAAAAAGCAACGAGAATTAATTCAAAATAACTAAATGGAGCTATCACTACCAGTAGTAACAGATGTGTTGTCTTTGTTTACTTGAGATACAGAGTGACATTCATTATGATTACAGTTGAGTCCACTTAAGATAAACTCATTTAAGATAAAATCTCGCTTGAGATAAACCATTTGTCTAGTTGCAATTTTTTCCATATTTAAATTTAAACAAGAATTAAACAAAAGTTTGGTTTATATAAACACGGATTGCACTCAGTCCATTTAAAATTAACTTTTTTGTGTCTCTCCCTTCCCATTTTTACGGAACACCGCTCAGGCCTACTTGCTAAGCACACAGTGCTAGACCTAGTCTAATAATACTAGTAATAGTAATATTAGTATCACGAACCGAGCGGAGGGGGTGGGGGTTAGGCCACACATCAGTGGTTTACTGTGGCACATGTTCTTACAGGCCTACACTGACAGAGGCCATTAAATTTTAATTTAATTTAATTGTCTTGTACAGGGATTCTCCCTCATCTTAACATCCATAAGTCAATGATCACTTCTCCCCACCCCCAACTCCCATCTCGTGTTGTTCATTGTTACATTTACAATGCAAAACACTTGTATGGGAATAGGCCTCTCACACACACACTCTCTTCTCCACCCAATCGCGTGGTTGTTATTCATATAATTATAATTCCAAGAATCCCCTCACATGATCCAGACCGGCTTACGCCTATACACACGGTTCGTGCTTGCAATCTAGGCCTAAGCACATATTCTTTCTTTTATTCTACCTGGACTGTTTTTAGTTTACCCCCGCATATTTGTAACCATTGGTTTATTCCCTTGGAAATGGTTAAGATAAACCTCACATAAGATAAAGTCATTGGTCTGGTCCCAATGGGTTTATATTAAGCGGACTCCACTGTATGTTATTTACACCCTGTATTACAGGCAAACTTCTCCCACAGTGTGTTCAAAGCCTGTATATTGTGGCACAAGAGTTGCTATCTCTGCCTGAACCAAATTAATATTTTCCTTTAATTATAGTTGAAGTCACCCATGAATTCATACATTCTTCTTCTACTTCAAACTGACCAACTCAGCCTAGTATTCTTGTCAACACTTTCTTGAAAAAGTAACCAGGCTACTACTACTAGTATTCACATGTTTAAGGTCTTTAAAATCTTCAGTATCTTGACTGTATTTCATATTGATTGGTAGTTTATTCCATTATCTGAAAGTACCAAATGACTGTAAACACTTGAAGATGGTAACATAAATGTTTGAGCACCAGATCTCGTATTGGAATGGAAATTTCTCATTTTGAATTCTTCAAGTGGTACTACAGCTTGGCCTTTAATTACTCTGAAAAGAATGGCAAATTTATTTCTGGCTCTTTGTTCTTTGAGGGGTATCCACTGCAATTTGTTCATATTTATTTGTGTTCCTAATAAGTAGTTATAGTTGGAAATCTGTCTTAATTCATACTGTCTAAAAAGAGCAGCCTTAATACATGTCCCTGACCCAAAATATCTCCATGGTCTATCCCAAGAAACAATCTATGTCATCAATGTAGATTTCATTGGTCTGGAACACGCAAACAAAAGAAGTACAAATGGGACTGGCCAAATACCATTAGTAAGTGAATGCAGACAAGACAATGCACAACACTGTCTAGAAATTACAAATAAAACACATGGAAAGACACAAACACATGGAAAGATACCAAGAATGTTGGATCCCTGATAGGGATCAAAGAAGACCGTGAGGTGTATACACCTTTTCACGGATGGAATGATGAAATTGAATAACAATTTAGTTCCACAGAGATAAAAAAAATTCCATAAAGCTAAAACTCAGCCAAAGCCGTGTCAATTATGATATAACAAATAATAACATACAACTGTGGCACATGGGTGCTAACACTAACACAAACTATTGAAAAAAAACTAGATATATATTTCATAGAAAGCAACTTTGAAAGAGTCAAAATCATAGATTTTATCAAAAAGTGCAATGAATCACTTCTATCTGCAAGTTTTGGAAAGTGACTGGAGATTATTTGGACGGATATTAAGATTGGGAGATACCAGCAAACAAAACCTATGCAACTAAACTCAAAATCAGAAGTTAAGATTCCCATGACGAGCATTTAAAGCTCATCTCATACAGTGATAGTATCACTGTAGAATCGCACACACTCAATAATGATCTGAGACAACCCAAATCACCACCTCTAAAAATGAAAACTGCAAAAGACAATTCCCTGTGACTGAAGAATCACCCGAAAATGAAGGTGGTGGTGGATCCTCAGAAGATAAAAAAAAAAGTAGCCGAGGTCTTAATGTCTGATGACTAATATGCGAATGTCAAAAAGTGTAAAAGTGTAAGTGTAAGTCATACAGAACTTGCATAATCTAGGACTGGTTTTATGAATGTTTTGTAGTTGTAGCACATATCTTGAGCATCTTGAGGGCAGTCATTGATATTACTATTACATTTTAGGAATGCTAGTGGGTCATTTGTAAAGTTTGGTTGTGCAGGTATAGTAGTCTCCGCCTAAAATACCCGCTCTTCGGGTGACAACGAAAACGGGCTATTAGGCGGAGCGGGTTATTAGACGAATTGGCAAGGGGGTTAACAAAGTACCTGTAAAGTGCATATAGTTTGATCAGTGACCACCCTTTGTGTAGAGTGTCTGGTGATAAACTTAACGATGATTGGCTGCAAAACGGCCAATCAATTTATAATTATAGTCTACTGTGACAAGTCACCTATGGGTGTTCCTTTTTGTCCCTCCCACTTCTTAGCCCGCTGAGCCTTCTATGACATCATTTTTCATAATAGGGGGGTATGGGAATGCTTAGGCTCCACAAACATCGCTAAATGACTAGACCATAGGACCACACAATGCAGGAGAGGGTGGTATTACTCTTTTGTTCTCCAAGGCAGGGCGGGGCCTGTGCTGTGGTGTGGGTGACCAGATGACCAAGGTGTATTTGTGTGTCCAATGTGAGAGAATTGGTTAGAGTGGCTGTTCTTTTATTGCTTTCATGAGTAGTGTGCTTTTAAACCTATTGACATTGATGCTCAAAATACTCAGACTTGCTACAAAGGTTTATAAATGGGATGAATGTATTGTTTAAAGATTCTTTCTCATCATCGTTGTTTATTATGGACCCAATGAAAAATTCCGGGTTATTAGGCAATGGCCTGGTCTGAGAACGGGTTAATAGAGGGGTGCTTTAGATCGAAGAAAAAACTGTTTCACCGAAACAGCGGATTATTAAGTGAAGTGGGCTATAAGTTATAAGGCGGCAGGTTATTAGACGGTGACTACTGTAATAGTAATAGTATAGTTTGATTCTGTATGTTTTAGTTTGATATTTTAAGAACATGACATTTCTCTGGGAGGAAATTCCATTTTCTTTGTTGATGTTATTTCTTACACTTATTCTTCTTTAACATGTCTAAGTAACTGTAAGTATAATAAGCCACTTCTTCGTACTCATACAGATCACATTGCTCATCCATCCATCTTTCTTTAGCTTCCTTGACATTTATCTGTATGTACTACATGTAGAAGTAATACCAGTTGATGAATTTCCAAGAATGAGAACGAGTCTTCTGTACTTCACATATCTATTGTCTAAGCCCTATTGTGATGTAATAGTAATGGCATTTGTTCAAATTATAAATCATTACACACAGCAGAAATACTCTAAACTCTTACCTAAGACAAACTCAGCATCTGTTTCCGATTTTTCTCTTCAATATCATTAGCATTTTGGCATTAAATAAAATAAAAATCTTTCAGTTTCAGTGGATCGATCTGCTTAAGATAAACTCTGGATTTGCCCTGTGCATATCGAGCCTACTTACTTGGTTGAACCAAGTCTCACTCGGCTATGACTATGATGTCTCATGTTCCCCCATCCTCCAATCTGCTTGTCTTGTATGCCATGACTATGATGTCTCAATATCTAATCTTCCTCCAGCCTCCCATCTGCATGTATTTGTATGTTATGACTAGGACATTTGACTAGAGGGTTACCCTTCTACTTCTAGGCCATAGTATAAAGCCTCTCCCCCACTCTCTTTTCTCTCACACACACCACCATTCTGCTAAATATTAGTATTACTAATATTAGTATTAATTTTAGCACTCAACCAGGCCCTAGATCTACATTTCCACTGCCTTGGTACTGGTACCTAATATAGTATTTATAACTAGCCATGGCATTAGCATTATAATACCAAAGAGCACCTTTCATAATAAAAATGTTGATGTAACTGAATGGTTGTTTCCCCTGGATTGTGGATAAGAATAAGATAAGCCTCAGATAAGATAGATCAACTTTTTTGGCTGGTCTGACTGGTGCCTAAGGGTTTACCATGATCTAGAGTGGACTGTAGTGTATTTGCATTCTGATGTTACCCTTATTAACCTGTGTTTCCATTGTAATGTAAAAAATGCATGTCGTGATGTACATATAAATCACTCACATTTACTGTCAATTAATGTAATGCAGCTAGGAGTTATGCTAGTTGTAGTTGGAAGTAGTGAGACTGGTAGTTAGTAAAAAGAAGACAATGGATGTGAATTTGTTGTACTTTGTTCATTTTGGAAATCAAAGCCCTTCCCTAAATTAACCCATGAATTTTTTTTTTTTCCATTAACTCTTTTGATGGTGTTCTTATCATAAAATACTATACTTCTGTCTTCATCTTCATCTCTTCTTTTTCCTACTGCTACTACTAGGCCTTTTCAATATTGGCTTTGCTTGGTCTCTTCTTTCTTTCTTTTTTATTCTGTGTGATCTAATTTTCATAGAATACTGTTCTTCTGTATTCATTTTCTTCACCTTTTCCTTCTAGTCCTTCTCTTTTGCTTACATCGGCTTTTTTGTTTGCTTTTCTCTTTTTCTTCTTTTCTTTCTTTCCATAAAAGGCGGCATTTTCCTTACAACATTGGTGTGCATTTTCCCTTGGTTCATCATTGTCTCTGATCAGTGTGACTATGACTATGATGATAAGAATGCACTGCGAGTGAGAGGGAGGGGAGGGGCTGGATGGTACTCGTAATTTACCAGGGCGTGGAGTTTTTGTTTACATGTGGTGGGTTTCATTGTAGAGGCAACGTTCCTCTTTGCGTTGTTGTATTTGTTTAAGAAAATTTTTTTCCATGTTTACAATAAATGTGTGTCAGATTTTGAGATAAAAGTTGTTGATGTCGTTTTTCCTTCTTATTTTTGGTGGTTGTGGGGAAAAGGGGGAGAGGGGGAGGTGTTATTCTTGAATATAGGGGTGTAAGAAGGGAGAAGAAAAAGGGGACATGTCGGGCTTTGTTTATCGTTCATTATCACATAATAATATATCTTATAAAAATGTAGATTATTGAAAACAACACGACCTCGAAAATGCAAAAACCACGGAACGAATAAAGAAATAAACAAGATAATGAACAAGTCGCGTCCGTACACAGACGCAAACACACAGTCTGGTACCCAAATACACAAACACACACTTGCGCAAACAAAGAACGAATCAAACAAAATCATTACACAACAACAAAAACTAAAACAAAAACAAAAGAATAAACAGATACAGAGGAAGAAAAATTCTAGTCAAATTATTCTTGCCAATAAAGACCGTACAACAGTCATCAACGAAGATAAAATTTAAAATGAGCCTCATTGGCATATTGTTTCTAGAAAAAGTATTTTAATCTACCACACCAATCGCACTACGAAGCAAAAGGCGGGTAGGAAAAAATGAGAAAAAAAAAAGATTGAAAAAAAAAAAAAAGAAACGAAACGCAATAAGACGTTGAATCTTCTTTCCCCGCAGAGTCAAATTGTACAGCAGCTAGATCTAAATCAAGATCTAAGTCGGAACATACCATTTCATCATATTCCTTAAACCGGGCATGATTTATTAGGGAGAAGGGGGAGGCCGAGGTTGTATACATTTTGAATTCTCTTTAAAGTTTAAATTTCCCCTCTTTTTCTCTTCACGCTCTGGCAGAATTGTAAAAATTCTAGTCGAAGAAAATGGTGCATCCGGTGTACCGATAAAAAGTGGTTGTAAATAGAGCGTAAATACTGACGTTATATTATTGAGGGCTTCATCGACTTGCCTACACACACAAAAGGCGTTTTCCTATGTGTGTGTGTGTGTGTGTGTGTGTTTTATGTGTGTGTATGTATATGTGTGTGTTTGTGTGTGTGTGTGTTTGCTCGTATCGTCCCTTTTCTTCCTTTTTTCCTTTTTTTTCTTTACTCCGTTTTTCTATTTTGGTGCTAGCATTACATGTGCACCTGTATGCATATCTTCTTATGGTGTGCAATCAGAGGTTTAATCTGCAACGGAGAGAAGAAATAAAAGCTTGTGCAAGATTAAAAAAAAGAAAAATCATGGTATATGAAAAGTAGTTTTAAATCTATTATCATACACTTCATAGCCGATTATTACAGTGAGCCGTTCAATGAACACCCCCCCCCCGGTCTCCGCCCCCCCCCCCCCAAAAAAAAACAAACAAACAAAAAGAGCGACAAGAGAAGCAGCCCCCCCAAAAA
>JBBPCV010366383.1:0-12500 GCA_037974505.1 Plocamopherus tilesii
TTATTAGCCTACCATATACTTATGAATAAACAATTAGGGATATGGGAAATAATTACTCCCTGATTCACTACAAAGGCCTGTCAGAGTTGACTACCTACAACAGTCATTATGGGCTCTTGGTACCCAGAGAAGTAGACTGGCATGAACATGCACTTTTGCTTTTAAACATGCTCACCAGTCTCCTGAGCTATCACTACTATCAGATTGCCATGTGACTCTGGATGAGCCAAGTCAGCAAAGCAACCACTAATTTTTTAAAGATTTTAACTCACCAGTCCCTGTGGTGTTCCTCGTCACCAAAGCAAAGGATACTCAAAAAGCAGGATACACAATTTCCATCACTGAGAATTAAGAGTGGATGGAGACTCGGTCCAGAAGGAGCCATTTTCCTAGCGATTGTGTCAATCTTCCCATGCCTAGTTTCTTTGATACATCTTGGTACAATCGATGGTAGAGGGAAGAGGGCTAAAGAAGATGAAACCTGCTCAGCTACCTGATGCAGCATTTTTAAATTTTCACACAAAGTAAAAACATTTTGCAATGAGGCAAAAAACTCCTCACGGGAAAGAGTTACAGGAGGAATATATAGTAGAGAAATCTAGGATAGTAGCAGGATTGAACAATCATTTTTATGTCTTCAGTATTCACATTAGATTCAAACTCATTACCTTCCATGCAGAGAATCACAGTTATATCATTTCCAAACAAAAGAGCCTTCTTTTCATCATAATAAAATGAGAGATTTCATTTTACCCAAAGCCGTTTAAGTCCACAGTGACCTCAAAGGGATTGTTTAGACTCAACAAAGGTACCACATGGTTAGCTGTCCAGTACTCAAGGGGCATGGAAATTTCATGTTCACTCGTAGCAGACCACATTACAGTCAATATGTGAGGATACAAGACTGACCTTGGTTTTAAAATACGAGTATAAAACTCTCTATATTTCTCTGGTCCCTTGTCAGGATAGACAGAAAAAATTTCTGCTCCAAGGACATTAGCTGCCACCATCAATTGTCAAATGCCCATAAAAATTCCATCTTTACAGATATTGACAGTCTCAACTTGGAAAGCTGTCTGGGCATCTTGGTAAAGGGTAGCAGCATGCTGACACAAGAAGTTTAGGACAGACGGCTCCAGTGACAAATAATCATGGTGATCTTAGAGCAAGTTCACCTGCTGTCCTGCAGCGCAACTCCCTGTGGTGTTCCTCGCACCAAAGCAAAGGATGCTCAAAGAGCGGGGTACACAATTTCCATCACTGATAATCAAGAGTGGTTGGAGACTCGATCCAGAAAGAACCAATTTTCTTGCGATTGCGTCAATCTTCCCATAGCCAGTTTCAATGATACATTTTGGTGCAATCGATGGTAGAGGGAAGAGGGCTAAGGAAGGTGAAACTTGCTCAGTGACCTGACGCAGCATTTTAAAATTTTCACACGAAGTAAAAACATTTTGCAATGATGCAAAAAAATCCTCATGGGAAAGATTTACAGGAGGAATATACGGTGAAGAAAAGCTTGATTCTTCCAGGGTATCTACAGGGTATTCTACAGTACGCAAGCTTTCTTTCTTTTTTGAAATAGATGTACTATGATGTAGATTTTACGTCTTTCCAGTCCATCGTGAACTCAGAGTTAACACAACTGCTGCCTTCACCAATCAAGTAGAATGCACACATATACGGTCAAATTCATTTAAAACAAACCCGTTTTACACGAATTTGGCCCTTAACACGAACTGACGCGAATCCACGATTTTTCTCCTTCTTTATTCAACTAATGTCCTTAACATGAACTCAAATTTTACAAGATCTTACTTACACGAACCGAAACCAGTGCTCCACGCCATCGTTTTTCCAAATTTTCCCACCTTTTCTTGCATCAACAGAGCTTTGGGCAGTTGTGACGCGCCATGCGACGCGCACATGTTAAATTTAAAAAGCCACCTCTGGGCGCAAAGGGAGAGGGGGTGGTGAAGGGATACATTAGCTCATTACACCACTGCCTTCTAATTCTAACTTACAAGTTCGTGAGGAACTCTGTGGATTCTTTGTTGGTGTAGTCCAAGAACAGGCAATACAACTTTGCTGACCTAGATCTAGATCAAAGATTTTTTAGGAGCTTCTCAGACTTTACCTTGGCTTAGGGGCTTAGCTTTTTTTTTTCTGTACTTCCTCTGCAAAAAAGCTCTTCAGGGCATCCCAATTTTGAAGAAGCCTGGTCAAACAGCGGCTGGGCACATGCTTTAACATTTTCCGTTGATCTTCACCATATAAAACCTGTAGCTTAGCTAGTCTGCTAGCCCTAAGGGAACTTTTGTTGAAATACATGAAGTAGTATATGTCAGCATGCATGTCTGATACAGAGATTGGCCATTTGTCACGACTCGGTCACTGTCAGGTATGGCTACCGAGTGTGGCAATATTACAAACACAAATTTATGTTACAACAATTAATGACAATATTTATATTATGAAATACTAACATCAAAAATCAACACAAAAACTTATGGATAAATCATCTATACTTTAATTATTAAATTCCCCTATCCCCTTATTATGGTCAGTGACAAAAACTTCGATACGAAGAAGTTGTATGTAAAATCAGAATCAACAACAAAACAATGATAACAACTTGTAATGCGAAATATTTCTTAACTACTATTACATTAACATTTGATGGACATCGCAAAATCTATTCAACTAAATTAAAAATACATGTATCATGAAAAGTGCTACCACCCAGCAAGCTATTCAGCAGCTCTCCTTGGCCAAAAGCATCAGCAGGGGTTAGACTTCGCACATCATCCTCTTATCTCGTGTGGTACACAATCTAGCTCTCAATACCAACACGGGTGTACTGACAAAACTTGTAACGGCCTTCCATAGTCTACGGGTCTTGCTTATGGTCTCACAATGAGGTGGAGGGAAATTTCGAAGGCAAAGGAGGGGAAGGATGAAGGGCGAAGGGGGTGTTGCCTAAAAGAAAGATAAACGCTCACCTAAAAGAATCTAGTATTAACATCACAACACTCACCTTTTTATTTTGGAATCCTCCTTGCTAGTAACACTATAACGTTTATTTATGACTGCACATAGTTATTGAAGCACTGTGCCATTGACTAGTTATATGACATATAACTACGACCACTTATTGAATCTCCACTAAATTCTTTAAAACGTAAATCACGATCTAACATTTAGATTATTTAGATTTAGATTAATTCAACTTTATAATCCATAACACAATATGAACGTCGTCCTGAGTAATATAAGAGAGTAAACGTCTATCTAATAATTCACTCTAAAGTTAGCTAGTAAATGACTTACCTTGTACTTTGCTGGTCGTTCCACCCTCACAGGGCACAAGAAATACGTTCTTTAGTGTAGAAGTTATGGAGACTTCTTAGTCCTGCCCTCTGTCTCGAACGTACGGACGTTAGCGGTATGATGGTGCCGTGCCAGCTTTCCTCGGAGCATCTCCCCGAAGTACTGTTTTACTCCAGTATATTTATATGCTACACTGGAGTAGTACATTTCCATAACGATGTGATTCGATTTCCCCTGCTAATTCCTAGACCCGATAATTCTACACTCATCTTTTCTCCATGTGCCCTGTCTAATCACAGGCTAGCATGACCTCCAGCTAAATTTCCCATCCAGTTCTAACCTATTAGTCATTCCCCTATTCCGGTTGAAACTGCTACCCTACAACCCTTGTGCAACGTTATTAAAACTGACAATAGAACTACAGTCTTAAGGCTTTTCCCATAAAGTAAATTCTAAAGGCTACGTGTTTGGTCCCCATCACCTTTTGCTAGCCACACTATTGTGCAGGACTTTTGCTGCGACAATTATACCCAGCGTGTAACTATTACTCCTGGTCTA
Organism: Plocamopherus tilesii; assembly: GCA_037974505.1. Lineage (NCBI taxonomy): Eukaryota > Metazoa > Mollusca > Gastropoda > Nudibranchia > Polyceridae > Plocamopherus > Plocamopherus tilesii. The sequence goes on from JBBPCV010366383.1 coordinate 3,889, forward strand.
ACCTATCCCCCACGTACAAGATTTACGACAGCCCAATGACTGTTTCTGTTATACAACCCATCTAGCCATTGGCACCTTTGCAGTCACAGGCAGTCTGTGACAATCGTCACCCCTTAAGTTGATTTGTCATTCAAATCAATTAGTCCCAATGCAGTAATCGTGACAAAGCATCAGCCCATAGTGCATCACGTCCCTTGGTATTCTCCACCCTAAAGTCGAACGGTTGCATAGCCAAGGCCCACCGAGTGATCCGAGCGTGTTGGAGCTGATTCCTTTTCAACCATGGTCAGTTTCTATCACAAAATGGCTACCGTAAATATAATGTTGGAGTTGATTCCTTTTCAACCATGTCAACGGAGCATGGTCAGTTTCTATTGCAAAATGTCTACCATAAATATAATGTTGGAGCTTACTAAGAGTGAAGACAATGGCAAGGCATTCCTTCTCTATTGTTGAATACCTTGTTTCTGCTGTCTTCAATTTTCGACTGACATAGATCACTGGATGTCTGACCCCTTTGTTGACTTGAAGTAGACAAGCAGCTATGCCATTGTTCAAAGTGTCAGTCTGCAGGATAAACTCTTCATCCCATAGTGGCATCTTCAATATCGGTGCTGTAGTTAGCCTGGCTTTCAATGCCATGAATGCATTCTCCTGTTGTTGAATTTCTCCCCTTGACTCTTCTTTGTCAGGTCGGACAGTGGGGCGGTCAATGCGGCGTAATTCGGCACAAATTTTCGATAATACCCCGTGAGTTGTAGAAAACTCCTAACCTGTTTTTTCGTCGTTGGCCTCTCGCATTTTACTATGGATTCTCTCTTCTTGTCTTGAGGTCAAACATTTCCTTTCTCAATTACATGTCCAAGATAATCTACTTCACTAAGTCCCATCTGGCATTTAGTGGGTCTAGAGTACAACGAATGCCTAGATGACTGGCGAATACGTTCTCTTTTTTCTTTTTTTTTTTAATCGTATATACATGTAAATACAGGTAAATTTCAAGTGTTTCTCTCATTCGATCGTCTCTCCTTCGCTCTCTCTTTCTCACGCACACACACACACACACTCACACACACTACCAACCAGGGCATGCTCCGACACACTCACCAACACGCACACATGCTTACTCTCTTTTACAATATAACATGTTTCTTTTGCTTTCCTTTTTGTCCATATGTTTATACAATGTTTCTTTTTTCGCATTTTCACGAGGTACAATTTCCAAATTGAGGTTAAGTTAGTCATTTTGGTTCTAAAGTCAGTGTGTAGAGTATGGGTGACAGTGGGCAACCCTGTCTCACTGATCGGGTTAATCTTAACGGTTTTGAAAGTGTGTGGTTAACTACGATTTGACTTTCTGGTTGTGTGTATAATATTTTGACCCATTTGATGAAATTATTCCCCAAGTTATTGTTTTCTTGTGTTTTGAATAAATATTTGTGTGAAACCCTATCCCCCTAATCGAAAGCTTTTTCTTGATCGAGTGATGTATGGCCACATATGTTTGTATCGTACGTGTATTGTTTAATGTCTCTAATATTACTAATAAAGTGAGTGTGTTTTCTAATGTCTCGTCCATGAACACTACACTGTTGACCTTCGTGTATGAGTTGTGGAAGGACTGTTTTGATTTTATTGACTAAAATTTTGGTGAGGATTTTGTAATTGTTGTTGAGGAGTGATATGGGTCTGTATTTTTTCATTTTCGTTTTGTCGTTTTGATCTTTGGAGAGGAGTGTTATGTATGCTTTATACATAGATTGAGGTAAAGTGTCGGTTTCGTAGCTTTCTTTAAACTCCTCAAGTAGGAGCGGGCCTAAATGAGAGGAAAAGTTTTATAGAATTCAGACGTGAGGCCGTCTGGGCCAGGAGATTTGTTGTTTTGTAATTGTTTTATGCTTAGATGAAGATCTTTAAGTGTTATTTGTGTGTCTGTGTCTTGTTTTTCTTCTTCTGTTAGTTTCTTACAGTGTTGTAGAATTTCATTCTGTGCTTCTTCTTGTGTACCTTTATCCGTGTTGGTAAAATTCTTTGAAAGCTTCTGCAATTTGTATTGTTTCTTGTTGTGTTTGTCCAAATGAATGTTTGTTTTTTTTATTGTTTTTTTCTTTCATTTTTTTCTTGCTGTAAGGGTGTTTTTGGTTTTTTAGGTTTTTTCTTCCTTTCCTTGTCTAATTTCTTGTTTTTTCTGGACATGCCGTTGTCCAGTGTTCTTCCGAAGCACAATGTCTACAGACTTGTCTCCTCCCTGGCACTGTTATCATAATTGTGTGTCTTCTAAGAGATCCATCTGGGGCCCTTGTGTCAACACATACATAATGGGGTATTTCTTCACCTTCACCATGGTAAACTAGCCAACGATCACTTGCCGTGGTACTTTTTGTTGCTTTAAACTCTTTGGTTAGCAATGTTTCTAAAATGGCGTCGAAGGCGGTATTCGATGCTTCTGGTGGCAGCCAATGAAGAATTAATTTATTGTAACGTTTCCTAGCCTCCATTATATGAGCTGTAAAGCCTTTGTATTGTATTGTCTGTTGTACAGAAATGTTCATATTGTGTTCATATTCCTATAGCACTTTTGTCAATTTTGGAGTACCATATCCTAGGTATCTCGTAGCGGAAGATTTGTTCGATCTGTTCTGCTTTCACTTTAAAATTTGACATGATCATCGATGCCACAATGGCATGGTTTGCTGAGTAGGCCTTTGGGCCTCTGAATTTTAGGACTATTAAGTCCTATCTAGTGACCCAGAGCCATAAAAATCATTGTAATCAACATTCATATTGCTAATTACCTTTGGATTTGAACTGTTATTGTTATTTGTCGTCATTTTGTAGATCTAGCTGAGGTCTAGATCTATAACTCTAGATCTTGATCTAGATGTACAAATAGAATCTTCTTCTTGAATGACAAAGTCTGGGGGCAAAAGCAATCATTGTAAAGCAATGACGAGACAGGAAACCCAGGTGTGTGTTTCCGAGACGAATACGTTCTCATGGGTGATCGACATTATTTCGCGCCTGAATTTCTGAGGTACCACGACTTGCTCAGTCTGTTCATTCCTAAACGCCCCTTTCCCTTTTAACTCGGTGTAGAATTCCCTTCGCCACCATGTACCAGCTATCTAAATCGTCTTCTTGTTCGTCCGTGACTCTCTCCCAACAACTGTTAAGGGTTTCATCATCTTTTTGGTTTTGTTCAATCACCTTTTGTGATAGCTTTCTGATAGTAGGGAGATGCTCTCCAATTTCAAAACTCTGCACATGAGTGTCCTCCCTTTCATGTCTTCTTTCTTCTTCTAACTCGACTTTTTTACTTCTTCATCGGAGTTACGCTGTGCCCTTGTTTGCACGGCTCCTACATTTACCGTGGGCGCCCCCTTCACATTACCAACGATAAGGTCTGCAACTGGATTGTCTATTACCAATGCTTCTACTTCTCCCACAGAAAATTTTGTTTCGATCCGCACTTTCGCCACCTGTGATGTTCTTCTGTTACCATCCATCAACAGATACGTCCTCTTCTCCACGGTGTAGTCTTCATGTGGAACTACGGCTTTCCTTACGCACGATCATCCCTTGTCGTATAAAACCGTCACCTCATGGTTGTCTACCTTACCATGCTCATAATATCTGCTATCTGACAGGTCATCGTCAATTTCTCCTGCCACGTCAGATACTTCGTCGCTTTCAGAAGCAGCTTCGCGTTCATTACGCTTATCCTCGACTTTGACACTCTCCATACGTGTCTGTCCTTCTTCCCCTCGAGCTTGACCCTCAGCTGTCCCATTGACTGGCTCTCGGTCCTTGACTGCGCAAGGGCCTGGCTTTGCAACCACAACCGCCCCCCTATCTGTTCTCTTACTGCAGAAACGCGCAATGTGGTACGTTGATCCACAATTGTAGCATCCACCCCTGGCACCACCGTCGCCTCGGTTCCTATCCTTTGTTCCGAACGTGCCTGACCCTTTCTTTGGCCCTCCTCTGCTGCATTCCCTACTAAGGTGGCTATAAGAATCGCAAATAAAACATGTTTTCTTACTTGTCTGCTTCCTCATCCTGGAAACATCAGGTAAACTTACCTTGGCCCCTGTTGTGAGCCTCACTGTACGGGTCCGCCTTCTCGACCATCTCCTGCTCAGTCTGTGGATTCCTTTCTCTCAGAAAAACATTAAGATTATCATCCACAACCTTCAGTAACTGCTCTCTAACAAACAGATCGATCAGTCCCTCTACTGATCTACCTGCCTTTGAAAGATCAACCAACCTCTCCAGGTATCTCTGAAGTCTAACTGACAATTGAGTATATGTCTCTTCTTTCTCCAGTTTAGAGTTTCTAAACTTCCTCCTATAGCCTTCTGCATTTAACAGATACTTCCTGAACAACACCCCCTTCAAAGCCTCGTAATCGTGGCTGTCTTCTTCTTCTAATGCCCTCCCTGTCAACAATGCATCTAGCTTATCAGCCCATGTGTCCTCCGTCCAGTTATTGGCTCTGGCTAGTCTCTCAAATCTTTTGAGATATGAATCTAGATCTTCATTTTGATCGTTAAAAACGGGGATACGCGGTCCCTTTACACCCCCATCGTGTGATCGTTAAAAACGGGGATATGAGGTCCCTTTACAATCCCTTCGTGTAAAAAGCTAGACTGGGAGCTTGACCCATTGTCACTAGCTGTGCCCATTTCCCGCTCTAACGCCAGCTTTTCTATCTCAGTATTCTCTATCTAGTAGAATAGGAAATTTCTATGAGGTTGTCAATCACTCACCCAGTCATGTCATGACATGTCGTATGTAGGCACGGTCACCTACCACAAGTCTTGTGTTTCCATCACATGTGACTCAGCATGTGACGATGCCCTCTCCCCTAGGAAAGTCTTTGTAGAGGTAGCCCCAGCCTCCACCAGTCACCCCATTGCTTGCCGCTAGTAACCTCCACCACCCCCCACCTCTATCCCCTTTTTCTGAAGTTCAATCCTCTTAACACAAATTCTTGATAACATGAACCAGTTTCGTTGGTCCTTTGGAGTTTGTGTTATCAGGAGTAGACTGTATATACACAGGGAGAGAGGGGGAGAGGGAGAGAGACAGAGAGAAAGAGAGAGAGGGGAGGGGAGGGGGGGAGAAAGACAGAGTATGGGGGAAGAAATTATGTGTGTGTGTGTGCATATGCCTGTTAGTACAAATGTATTATTCCACACAATCGATGAATACATGTATTATTATTATTATTATGTATTCATATACTTAGGTCATCTCGCTTGTTTTCTTGCTGATTGTCTTTCATGATGACCATGTACTTTTTCTCAATTTTATTTATTTAAAATGTTGTTGAGAATGTATTTATCTATGAAAAGATATGTTATGAAAAATTAATAAAGTGGTACTGACATGGGTACACATTTACCTTTATACTGTACCCTTTGAACTTCATGGACTTTGTGTTTTGTGTGTGTGTGTGTGTGTGATGCTGATGATGATTTTGATTTCAAGTGAAATTGATCACAGAGAGAAAGACAGAGACAGAGTAAGACACTTAGACAGACACACTCATATTCATCACTCACTTGTACATGGATGGGACAGAAGAAAAGACAGAAGTAAAATATGGCCAACATCCGTGAGAAAGTCATCCAGTAATTTAAGCAATGTAAATATGGTATTTTCTTTGTCGACAATTATTAATGTAATAAGGTTCATATTGTTTTAACCAGCTACGGTTGAATCAACTGAGGATTTAACTCCTTTAGACCAAATTGTTTTAGTAGTAATTGAAGTAAAAAGGCATAGGATCTACATAAGAATAAAAAGAAATCTGTCTTGAGTCAGTCAACCACTATATTATTATTATAACATTACATGCAATTACATTGATATTGTTTTAACTACCACAGTGGAATAATCTGAAAACTTACTCCTTTAACTTTAAACCAAATTACTTTAGAAGTAATTGACTTAGAAGGGCATAGGATTTACATAAAAAAGAAAAAAGAGTTATACTATACATCTCAGTTTACAGTAACTTAAAACTTGCATCTTGCACCAAAATGCACTATTGGTGGGTCTTCATATCACAGTCACAGGGTAAGTTGAAGTTAAGTTGGGCCTAGATCTCCATTTGAAAAGTGTAGATCTATTCTTTTCTATGATGTAAAAGGCAAATACATGTACATTAAAACGCTGATATAACGAACAAGCTCAAGCAATGCAAATTACATGTAGTTCTTTATATAAGTAGTTCTTTATTTCAGTCGCACATGAGAGTAGTAATATATAATGTATAGTTTTCCCATGCACACAATTTGCCTTAAATAAAGCACTAATAGGATTCAAAGCGAAAGGGATGGTCGCTTCTTGGAACTAATGTTGACTGATTACTTATAGTAAGATTCAGAAAACTCATGCAGGTCTACAACTACAATGTACACGTATAGCTTAACTTAAAATCATGTTTGCAACAATTGGACACGGGATACCACTAGATAGATGTAGGACTATGACTATGATTAATTTAAGGTAGGCCGCTACAAGTTAGGCCTATCACTATAAGTTAGGGCTATCACTATCACCAATCACCACCGTCTAGAAATATATTTTTGTAGATTGCCTGTCGCAACGTGTGCCTATCTTCTCACCTTCCCCTTCCCCATGCTAAGGGCCGGCCCTTAAAATGTAATGTACTAGTACTACATAGCATTGTATTTTCATAAAGGCCATAGCCTAGCCTAACAAAGAAAAGATTCAAATCGATAGTGTAAGTGTAACTGTGTCTGTATAAGTGTGTAGGGTGGACATGGCATAGGCACTAGGCAAGACTCACACGACAGTCGCCCAACACTAAGTTCTGTAAGTCTCTGGTTCGTTACTTCAGTTGTAAATAAGAGGGGAAAAGACTTTTTGGGCAAGAAAAGGAGTTCGTTAGAGCTGTCAGTTTGGTATTGAACGTTCGCTAAATATGTCAAAATATCATTGACACTAAGACTAAGAGAGAAAAAAGTGGGGCCAAGAAATGGGTTCTTTATTTTCCGTCAATTCGTTTCAAGTGTGTTCTACTGTAATATACAATGGTGCTCCATGTTAAACGGCATCAGAAATGAGAGCCTGGTGGTAGCAGTGGGACTATTTCAAATCCCTGGCTTGTTTTTTTTTTTGTTTTTTTTAATCCTTAATCCTTTCTATGTTGTGATGTTTGGTTTTTATTGTGTTTTTTGTTTTGTTGTTTGATTTTGTTTTGTTTTTAGTTGTTTTATTTCCTTTTTTTTTTTTCTTTTTTTTTTTTTTTTTATGTGTACACTTTTCACTTTATTGTCTTTTTAGGGGACCGGAAATGAAAATTGTTAGGAAGTAGTGGGAAAGTGTAGTGTTGTAAACTAGTTAGTAGTCATTTGAGCCAAAGAACATGAGGCCCAATATTCAAATTCTGGCACATGGTGCAAAGCAGAGTTCTTTGAGAAAGCACTTTACACATACATGAATTATATTTACCCTTCCCACTGATGTAAATGAGCACATGAGTATAAACAGTGAAGAATCTTATCAGTATCAGTATAATAGAGTGATGTTTCAGTATAAACATGTAGAGTAATGTGCCTGCAAAATCATTGCTGCTCTGTATGCTTCTTGGTAGCTGAGATGGCTTTTGAAAGGAAAAGACCTGACAGCATAAACTTTGTAAAGTGTGCAGAGCATAACAAAGAGGACAAGTGCAGTATAGGAGCTCTACATATTATTATTATTATTATTATTATTATTGTTGTTATTATTATTATTATTATTATTATTATTATTATTATTATTATTATTATTATTATTATTATTTGATTCTATGACGTCATCAGGTATCAGTTCTCCAAGCTGCTGTCTGGTTCGATTACCGACAAGACGGTCAAGTACGATTACACCTCGGCTATGCACTACGGCAAAAACGTGGGTATCGATGTGGTCGTCGTCGTCGTTGTGGTGGTGGTGGTGGGGGTGATGGTGGCGGTGGTTGTAGTGGTGGTGGTGGAGGTGGTTGTGATGGTGGTGGTGGTGGTGGTGGTAGTGATGGTGGTGGTGGTAGTGGTGGTAGTGGTTGTGGGGGGCTGTGGTAGTGGTGGTGGTGGGGGCTGTGGTAGTGGTGGTGGTGGGGGGTGATGGTGGCGGTGGTCGTAGTGGTGGTAGTGGTTGTAGTGGTGGTGGTGGTGGTGGCGATGGTTTTAGTGGTGGTGGTGGTGTGGTGGTGGTGGTGGTGGTGGTGTTAGGGGGGCGGTAGTAGTGGTCGTGGTGCTTTCGTTGATTTCTAGGTCAAATCGGTGCCATGTTCATTCTTGAGACTAAAAAATACAATGAAGAAATTATAGTAACGGCATGATTATAATTTAAGATTATGTTATCGTTGTTGATATTGTTGTTGTTGTTGTAGCTTCTGCTATTGTTGTTGTTGTTGTTGTTGTGTTTGTCTTTATTATTGTTGTTGTTATTATTGTTGTTGTTGTTGTTGCTGCTGCTGTTGCTGTTGTTGCTGCTGCTGTTGCTGCTGCTACTGTAGTTGATGTTTACATCAAAGCAGTGCCCCTTTTCTTTATGAGAATCTCTCTCCTTAAGTTGCACCTTTCTTTAGGAATGCTCTA
>JBBPCV010366384.1:0-12127 GCA_037974505.1 Plocamopherus tilesii
GCACTTTACATTCAATTACGTAATAGTAATAGTACATACGTACTTTGTTACCCCCCTTGCCAATTCGCCTAATAGCCTGCTCCGTCTAATAGTAGTAATAGCCCGCTTTCTTTGTCACCCGAAGGGCGGGTTATTAGGCGGAGACTACTGTATAGTATAGTATAAGGGTTTCCCTTATCACCTAGTACTTTCACCTATTGCTTGAATCACAGATTCCTCAAACTATTTCTGTTGTCCCAACATCTTTGACGAATACATGCTGCACTGTATTTGTTAGATATTTTTGGGCACTTAGACTAGAAAACTCAGTTAACTGAGTTTGTCAGCTATTGTGAAGGCAACACAAGACAAGTACATCATTTATTTTTGAGTTTGTCAGCCATTTTGAAGGCAACACAAGACAAGTACATCATTTATTTATAATGCAAATAAATTTATATACATGTACTTGTGTATACACAAGTATTTATAATGCATAATTTTGATCCATTTTGTCATTTTTCACCATAGCGTCCTCTTGACTAATTGGTGGTAAAATCATGGATAACCGTTACAAGAGGGTAATCAGCATTATAACTATAATTGAAGACATCAGAAAGAATCATATTTTGTTTATAAGTGGCCTTGCTTAGTGTATGTTTGTGATCAAAATGTTCTTTATTGGTTGCATGTTGAAAACTGTCATGAGATTATTGATGATACATTTTCATGACAATGTATTTGTATCTTCCCTCTTTATAGATATTCATCCATTACAATGATGATGGAACGTATACATTTTGAAATTTGTGATAATGTCATGAAAATTATTAATTACACTTGAATGTTTGACCTTCTTTTCCTCTTTTTCTTTATCTGTCCAGATGTGACTGCTTCTGATCTAGGTCAGCAAGAACAAAGTCAGAATTCAAGATGATGGCCCTAGCTTATGCCATTTTTACAGCACTGGCATTTTTATGTCTCCTTTTTCAATACTGGGCCCATCGAACAAGGAGAAATGTCAGTGTGGGGAACAATCCCCAGTTCATCAAGTTCCAGAGAGGCTATTTTGCTGTTTATTTGGTGGCGATGTTTGCTGACTGGCTCCAAGGTCCTTATTTATACAAGTTGTATAGTTACTATGGCTTCCATGAGCAACAAATAGCAGTGCTCTACGTCTTTGGATTCGCAGCTTCAGTCATTTTCGGTGCATGGACTCCAATTGCTGCTGATCAATTTGGTCGAAAGAAATTATGCATCTTTTTTACCATTGCATATTCTGTATCTTGCTTACTGAAGCTGTCTCGGAGCTACGGTATCCTCTTAATAGGAAGACTTGTTGGTGGGCTAGCCACAGCAGTCCTTTTCACATCGTTTGAGGCCTGGTACATCCAGGAGCATCTTGAGACCCATGACTTTCCTAAGGAGTGGATACCAATAACATTTCAAAGAGCCTCCATGTGGAATGGAGTCCTCGCAGTTTTTGCTGGAATCACAACTAATATATTTTCAGAATGGTTTGGTCTTGGCCCAGTGGCCCCATACATGATGGCTGTGCCTTTCCTCATCTTTGTTGGGGTCATCATCTCAACCCACTGGAATGAGAACTACAGTATGCATAAGATTAAATTTGGTGGGTTGTGCTATGAAGGTTTGCGGGACATTATCACAAACAAGAGAATATTTATCATAGGGGCCATGGAAGCACTATTTGAGAGTGTCGTATATATCATCATATTTTTGTGGACGCCCATTCTTGAGCCGGGTAAACCATCTCTGGGCATAATATTTTCATGCTTTATGGTTTGCATTCTTATTGGCCAGGCTGTGTTTCAAGTCCTGTCTTCCAGAGGCATCCCCATCACTAAGATTCTTCTGTTTGTAGTTGTTCTTTCTCTTTTGTCCATTCTCACATGCGTTTACTCAACCCATCCACGCACACGTCACCTCAATGCTTCATTAATTGCATTCTTGTTGTTCCAGTTTTGTGTTGGTCTTTACTTTCCAGCAATGAGTGTTTTGAGAGTAAGAGTCATACCAGACTTGCACCGCTATGCCATCATGAACTGGTTTCGTGTTCCGCTAAATCTCATCTCTTGCGCTGTACTTATGTTGCTCCATGAAGATGTGTTTTTGCATGGAAATTATCTCATACTTCTTGTATGTGCCGGCCTTCTCTCCCTCATGCTATTAGCTACATTCCAATTCATGAAGATGCCCTTGTCACAGGAGGAATTGGATGAGGAACAGGGTGATCGAGAAATGTTACTCATGGAGTCAGAACACATTCATAACATCTTTTGAAAATGTGGTAATACATCTTATTAAAGACGACATAGAACAAGGCATCTGATGATGCCACTGATATGAGATTACTGACAAACTCATGTCATGCTTCTGTTTTATTTTAAATGAAGCATTTGATGTGCTATCATGTTGCACATTTGAAGGGAGTTCATTGTATTGAACACATTTATTTATTGTCATTTAGAAAGTTCTATCATATGATAACATAATACAGTGCTCATTTGTTTAGCTGAGAATACCCAGTTGAAAGCACATTGACCAAACATGTGTTTAGCCATGGCATCCTTCAAACAAACAGCATCATTCATGCATTTCCTCTATTTTCTTTGTATTTTGCCTCCATAATTGCCAAATCTTTTCACAGATTCTTTAAGTTTAAGCTATTAGCCTGCTCTTTATAAGCAGTGGGGGGTAAATTTTGGCTCAAGAAGTCTGAATGCTTTAAGCAGGTTACTTCAAAATAGCCCAACATGTGAGACATTGTTACATCTGTTGGTTTATGTATTATTGCATCACAACCACAGGCCCACCTTTAGTCATAATTTCCAGAAGGCTAAAAACCCCCAACAACAATGGATACCAAAAGTTACTTTGACTTTCCTTCTTTTCAAGCGTTATCATCATAGGGATCAAGTTTTAGTTCCTTAAAACGTTAACTTCAAACTAGAAATACGAAATACGTTCTGTTTTCAATTAACTTTTATCATCAAGCATATACTTTACTTATTTTACTTTCAGGCTGTGTCCATCCATTGTTGAATGTAGCCATCGTCGATGATCTCCAATACTCTCTGTCTTCTGCTTTCTTTCATCCATTGTTCGCTTTCTGTCTTTGCTATGTCATCTTTCCATCTTCTTTGAGGTCTTCCTCTTGCTCTTTTACCTCTTTTTGGTTTCCATTCTATGCACTTCTTACTCCATCTGTTGTCCTCTCGTCTTGCTACACGTCCTGCCTAAGCCCATTTTTGTTTTAATATGTGTTTCAATGTCTATAATTTTTGTTTTATGTCTTATTGTCTCGCATAGTATCTTATCGCTGATCTTAAAATTCATCATTTTTCTTTCCATGGCCCTTTGCATCGTTCTTAATTTTTTTTTAGGGTTTTCTTTGTGATGGGCCATATCTGACATCCATATGATAGTGTTTATAGTATACATTGATCGAATATTCTTCAAGCATATTATATGTATGAGAAATACAGCATTATCTGAGCTGAGATTTAAAAAGGAAATATTTGTCTCCTCAGATCTTTTTGTTGTTGATGTTATGATGTAAGTTTTCCTCATTTTTATTATGCATTGTATTGTTAATTAATATTCACATCTTTTTAATTCTTCAAATTTTGTAATGCTTATAATTATAATAGTACTACGGTAAATATATCTAACTGAAATCAAATTGGTAAATGCATCATTCAGCGTCCCACTGTCCCACAACAGAACCATTAGTCATAACATACACTATCCAGACATACACAACATAAGCTGAGCTAAGGATTCACCAAATATCTGACATACTGAAAAAGTTGAAGTGTCTGCAATCAATGTGTAAATTTAAAGGTATCGGCCAATAGCATCCTTTTAAGCAGTGCAAGGTGCTAGAGAAATATCAGGGAAAAATCTTTGTCTGCAGATCAATTCTTTTATACAGTGTTTCCTTATACATGTATTTGGCTTTATAGAGGTGAACACTGTAATGTGATATGTAGGATACATGTATACTGTCCTTGTGATAATAACCATTTTATGATTTTTTTCAAATTAAAATTCTTTTTTTTTTTTAATCTTTACTCATAACATCTGTCAATGTGTATGAAAACAATCAGAAAATGAGTAAAAGCTGAAATAGGAATATGATTCATTAGGATTTAACATTTATTAATTGTTTGAGATATGATGTTGACGTTTTATTTGTATGAACCTTTTCACCAGTTTAATTTTTTATGAGAAATTTCATTATATTTATTGATCAGATCACAAGCTATATAAACTGAATAGGTTCATAATAAAATGTTTCTTTCAAGGAAATTCATGAAGTTATAATACCTGAACTTAAAATAATAATGTTGATATTTACAGGGTGTCCATTACTTTCATGAATTCAAAAATAGACTCAAAAATGTTGTAGAGGTTAAAACATGACATGAACAATATAGGACAGCTTTACTTAGTCACTGTATTGTATATATATATACAGTAGTTAACATCTACAGTAAAGTAAGGAAAATAATATGTTACTAAAAAAAAGTATTCATTGTGCATTTTGTCAGTTCTTCATCACAATATTCCCAGATGGGTGGGCATGATCTTAGTTTATTAAACATCTTTTGTAATTTGTATGCGTACATGTTTCACTTTACCATATACTGTATGAAACTGTATGATAAATTGGCACAAATGACATTTATCATGCTTGACTCATATTGTTAACAGGTAAAAAGGTATGGATTGAAGGGAAAAAGTGTTAAACTATACATGACAAAGAATTTTAAGCAATTGATGTATGAAGATGGACAGTAAGGTCTTTGTGTCATTCATAGGATTCCAACTTCTGTCCCTTAACGCAACTAGCTGATATGTACTGAAGATCTACATGCACGCACTGATAAAGGAATAACTTGTCATTGTTGATGCTGTTCTTTAAGCCTTTCTTTCTTCCCCATATTTCCTATAATGAGAATAAAAAGGAAAAAAAGAAACTAATAAAAAAAAAAAGAAGAAGAAGAAGAAAAAGAAAGAAAGAAAGAAAGGAAAAAAAAAAAAGAAAGAAAAAAGGGAAAAAAGAAGATGCAGACAGATTTGTAACCAGAATCTATAACTGCACATCAGGTAACACAAAAATAAACATGGACAAATTGCAGTAGATTGATATGCCTTAAAGAACAAAGAGCTAGAAGTAAGGTAACTATTCTTCTCAAAGCAACCAACGACTCAGAAGTACTTCCACTGGAAGAATTCAAAATGAAAAATAACCATACAAAACCAGGTGCTCAAACATTTACATTAATATTTTCAAATGTTCAAAGTCATTTGTATTCATATTTCCCTAGCACTTTCATATTATGGAATAAACTACAAATCAATGTAAAATATAGAAAAGATGCTTTGGCTTCTAGCTTAACAGATGCTTACATATATAGCATTAACATCTGAAAACTGTACACTAGTTACTTTTCGGCGCGTTGACAAAATAATTTGTCAACCGAGAATGTCAGCTTTTTATGATGAAGAAGAAAAAGATTGCGACTATTACTACTGCTACTTTGCTATAAAACAATCGAGGACAGCTTTATTGTCTCCCACTTTTTTATACCATCTTAAAAAAAAAAGAAAGAAAAAAAGAAAGAAAAAAAATAGAAACAAAAAGAAAAAAGAATACAAAAACAAGCAGGTATAAATAGATTTAAAAAAACCCACTTTCAGACATACGCCAGTAACAAGGCAGTAGTCGTCAGCCAGTAATTTGCTTTGGTGATGGGACACAGAACCAACGGTTAGATGGCCCGAGGGAAGTAACCTCGGGCCATAGTAACAGAATTAATGCCCTTTATATTCCGGTTAATGTAAGACAAAGAGATACACATCATAGCTGCACAAAGGGAATCGATGATATACTACAAAGAGGACAACATTTATCACAGCCGAGATATCGTATCCAACGACCCGCATGTGAAATGGATTAAAAAAAAAATGTCGACTGCTTTGTCGAATCTTTATTGCAATGGTTAAGCAAAACTTGAAATGTATCTGTGCGTATCAGTATGTATGTAATCTATACAATTCTCGCCATCCGCCATCACATGCCAAATCAATGTAAATGATGGTACTCCCGTACAAGCTACGATTGCTGGGAATAGAAGGAGCGACATATTATCAAGAATCCCCTTTCAATAATCGGCCATGAGAAATCCGCAAGAGCAATGTGCGGAACTTCCCCCTCAAAAGCGCCATGTTTTTCACTCCGAGTGTGACAACAATTAGCCAGACGGCGACTGTCAGCTAGCCTGGGCTAGTATTCCAAGAGAGATGTGGGTGCCCAGCCAAACTCTCTTCCCCTTTGATCATTGCCTATTTTAATTTGAACTCAGAGTAATAAATGAGTCAATAAGTCTGAGGTAGAAGAGGTTGTAGGGTTGAATGAGTCCGAAAGAACCTTGGTAGGAATTGAATTTTGCCAGGGCGGCGGCTGGTATGGCCTGCTTTTATTGATTTTAACCACCATGGGTTCTTTTATATGCGCAAAGGCACATGGGACCTCTTAGTTTATCGTCCGTCTCCGATGGGACAAGGCACTCATTTATCCTGCCTACCACATGATAGGGAGGCGGGAAAAACCAGATTTTTCATTCAAGCTTGCAAAGCCTAGGAACGAACCCCTGACCTTTGGCTTGGTGGTCGAGTACTATAACCACTGAGCTATCCGCGCTCATCATAAAGGAACACCATTGGGACGCATTGGTAAAACGAAACGATGACCCCCTCAGTAAACGTCACCTTCGTCTTCTAGGGCACACCCTGCGTGTGAACCCAGAGAGCCTCCCCAAACAAACCCTTTTGGCCTACGTATTTGAAGGTTTTGTGAGGCGTCGGTGGTTCAGCGGTGAGCACAACTCGACTATGAGTTGAGTTAAGCAGCGTTGACCATGGTCACTGTTCGGATGGGTGACAGCTTGAGTGTCCGCTCCGAAAAATCACCGTTCATTGGCGTTGTGTCCTTAGGTAAGACACTTTACTCCGCTTACCACGCTCGACTCAGGTGTGAATGAGTACCCGGCTATAGGCAGTGAATGATCTTGTGAGTTTGTTAGCATGATGCGCCTAACAGACAGCTCCGCTGTATGCTCTCCAGAGAGTTGAGAAGGTGCTGGAATGAAAAGGCCTGCTGGGTGGTAAAATGTCTAAGCGCTTGCACTCGGCGGAGGAAAGCGCCATATAATAAATGACATAGTTACCGACGTCCGTGTAGTAAAGTCCAGACAGGCAGGATCACTACTACATGGAGGGGAGAAAGTTCACCCTGGATGAACCTGTGGCCATGGGAAGTGTCGGAAAAGTGTGGAGACAATCTGGTAACAGTTGTGCTCTTGGTAGTTGCAGACTGTTATACTTTTGTTTATATCATGTGCAGAGTGCATAACACAATGCATACGCATATTATGTGTGTGTGTGTGTACTTGTGTGTTTTGAAGTAGTGCACGTTAATCAATGTAAAAGTGTTGAAGGCTGGTTACACTCTAAACGTTGTGTTTTTTTAAAGAGTATGTTTTAGATAATTATGAGTTTTCAACCGGCACGATAAAAGAGCGTGTATGTTTTATATGTGTATAATCTAAATTTATCAATATTATGTATTATAAAGATGTACAATTTAAAAGAATTTGTGTTACGAAGCTGTGTAATCTAAAGGTGTAATCTCTCATGGTACATAATTTAAATGTTCATATACTATACAAAAGTGTTTAATCTAACCATCATGTCTGTGTATGGTGCACAATCTCAATGTCTCTATAAAGGTGTACTGTGAAACGTTTATCTGAAAACATGCCTGTGTACTTTACGGCTCTGAGGTGTTATCCAGCCAGATTTGGCCCCAAGCCACTGAACCAATGACTTTAACAGTCAATTTGGGCTTAGCATCTCCGTCCAAAGACCGTTTTTATAAATCTCAACAATTTCTTGCTTTCGAAGTAAAAAAAAAAAAAAAAACCCAAAAAGTAACACACAGATAACTGATCACTATTATGTGTATAGAAAAGCGACATTTTCCCAAGGTACTCTTTCATCGGGTTTCTATGCTCTATGCGTGGCAATGTCCACATCATTCCCTTGTTTAATACTTGACATGAGCAGCTAGAACAACGTATTGTGGTTTCGGGATGTTGCCAGTCTATTGTGTATTGGCTCGATCAGATGTAATTGGACAAGGTGGGTAACTGTTAAAGAGTTGTATGTTAAATTTATTATTTTTTATATTGGATTATTTCCCTTGAATTTTTACCCGTGACTTTTTTATTATTATTATTATCATTATTATTATTATAATTGTTTTAAGATTATTATTATCAATAATAATAATAGTAACGATAAAAAATATGAAATATTATTATTATTATTATTATTATTATTACTATATTATTATTATCATTGTTATAATTATCATTATTATTACTATTATCAATCCCATAAAATAATATTAAATAATCATAATAATTGTAAGAAAAAATATAATGCTAAAAATGACAATAATAATAATAATAATGATAATAATAATAATAATAATAATAATAATAATAATAATAATAGTAATAATAGGAATAATAATATAATAATTATACACAACAACAATAACAACGACAATAATAATAATATTAATAATAATAATAAAAAATAATAATAACGATAATAATAATGTCAGTAGTAATAATAATAATGATGATGATGATAATAATAATAATAATAATAATGTCATTAGTAATAATAATAATGATGATAATAATAATAAAAATAATAATATTGATGATGATGATAATAATAATAATAATTATAATGATAATAATAATATAATAGTAGTAGTAATGCTAATAAAAATGATAATAATAATAATAATAATAATAATAATAATAACAATAATATTAAGAATGATAATAATAATAATAATAATAATAATAATTTTAATAATAATAATAATAATAACAATAATAAAACTAATAATATTAATATTATAATAAAATAATAATAATAATAATAGTAATAATAATAATGATAATAATAATAATAATGATATTAATAATATTCGTCATGAACATTCCCAAACAATAGTGCACAGCAATTTGCTTCAGAGACAACAGATTTATGCAAACGACTGCAGAGTTCTGTACGAACACAAAGCACATGCAAGAAAGGAACGAAGACGACGAATGTTCAACTCAGTGCCGGAAATACATTATACAATCATATAGCGTGAATATTCATTAACTCTTCAAATGCATATTATATGTTGATGAAATACATTTCCTTAAGCTCGCAATTTATATGTTCGGGAACAAAATATAACCTGGAATTTCGCCAATGAGAGAATTCAAATAATCTAAAATTGATAGCCGCTTGTTTAGTTTAGAACGGCCTTGGGAATCTTCCTTCATTGACACATAAAAGGCACTACCATATAAGTGAGAGAAGAAAATCATCATCATTGCCAAACATCAGTATCAGGTAATAGATCACAGATAAGAGTCCTCCACTTTCCTCTGTCCTGAGTCATCTTCGCTAGCTCTAACCATGTCTTTCCCGTTCTATCTCTTTCTTTCTACACACATCTCCTCACTTTAATCTCTCATCACTTGCGAGTGATGACAGTGGTAAGTATCACACTCACATACACATTTGCGGAAACACACACGCATGACTGATTGCAATCCAATAGCACGTTCATCATCTTTGAATTTGATGAAAAGAAAAGAAAAGAAAAAGAAAAAAACAACCTTTATTGGCTCCAGGGGGAGAATGTGTTTTAGAGACTATCCCGAAGGAAGACCGGGATGGACCCAAGCGTCAGCCACAGTGCAGTGCCGCCAAGGTAGGCAATAGGGGTGAATTTTCTTGCCCAAGGAAAAAACCAGAGGCCGAAAGCGGGGCTCGAACCCGTGATCTCACAGGTTACAGTGCAATGCCTTAACCACTCGGCCACCGGGCAGGGCAATCATTAAACACAGCATAGATTTAGGTCTACTCCATTATTCATTCACCCTGTTGAAGCGATAAATAAATGGTCCCAGGTGTTCAAGAGTGATTTTTATTTAGTTTCACATATTCCTCGTTTCAGTTCCATTGGTTTCTCATCCTAATGTGTCTGTCCCAGCAAGGATGAGGAATATGTGTTAATACAAAATGCAAAGTAAAGATTCAGTTGAACAAAAATAATTCATGCAACTTACTGGAATCCTTCTCTATTGTGTACTCTTCATTGGGGAGTGGCTTATTATCTCTCTGGGAACTCTGGAAAAATAAAGCACAAAAGAAAATATTGATATAATATTACTACTATAAATTACACATGTCAACAAAGAACTTCATTCCCCTACAATAAACATATGATTTGTGTTATAATATTACCATTACATTATAAATATATTATATATATAATTTTTCTTTCCTTTTTTTCAAGATTGCTTCTGTTTGTTTTGGTAAGGTAGTCGAAAGAGCACTCCAAAACAGAAGCATTGGTGCATACATTGTTATAAATCCCTATAAATTTCAGTTAAAGGTTAAGATTGTTTCTGTAAGTGAGAAACAAATCTGTGGGGAAATAGCCACAAGAGTGAAACTACTGAAACTTAATGACAAAATGCAACATACTCATACTGTATAGTATTAATAGTGTCATTTAAGTTTAAGGGAAAATGTACTTTAAAAACCACAGATGAAAAAATTTAGTTACCGACTTTTTTACTAGTTAGCATCTAAGTCAGCAATTTGCCTGAAACACAGTATTTTGAATTCTCAGAATATAAAACTAAAACAGAAATTCTTTATGGGTGCTTGGGTGGGGGTGGTGAGGGGGGGTTGAAATTATAAAACAACATTAATACCCTTTTAAGTAAAGCCTACTCACCAATACTTCTTTATCAGCTATTGAAATTCCTGGACCCTTTATTTTCATGGAAAAGTGCTCAAAGAAGATATAGGATGTTATTCCACGTTGTACTGTGCAAATCACCTGGGCTCCATTGTCTTGGACATCTAAGGAGATAGTCCATTCCTGGATCAACAGAAAAGAACCTCAGATCAAATATTTATGTATAATATAAATAGGCCATGAAATTGAGATGTGTCATGGCCTGTGACTGTATATTCAACTAATATCTTACTTACTTACTTCGTTCTTCCTTCTACATCCTCCCACAGACAGTCCTCTTTCTTCCAAATCTATTTTTACAGCCTGTCGCCATGTTAATTTTGATCGTCCACTCTTTCTTTTTCCAGTTGGTATCCATTTAGAAGTTGGGAATTTTTCATGCCTCATACATGCTACGTGGCCAAAGAATTTTAGCCTTCTCTCCAGGATTATATTTATATCTGTCATTTCAACTGCTCCAGTTCTTTTCATGACTTCGCCATATCTTATCTTATCCAGGTAACATTAATGGTCTTATATAAAAGCTTCTATAAAAATTGCATTTAATTGTAAACAGTCCTCTTTGTACATATATATATATTTCACTTCCATACAGTAGTACTGTGGAATTGTATATCTTTAATTTTGTAGGGGTATTACAGTGTTTCTTGAGCCACCTATGTTACGAATTTTATTTCCCAAGTATGTAAATATTCCAGTTTACTTTACACTTCAATTATATAACTTGGAGATCTATATTCATTCCAGGTTTCAGATTTACTATTATTGAATCGTAGCCAGACCTCTCCAGTATATCTTGCAATTCATTACTGAACTGCTGCAGTTATGATTTTGATGCAGCCATCAAGGCAATATTATAGACAAAATCAAATGTTCCTCTCATCTTTTGCAAAGAATTTGCAATTTTATTCAATGCAATTCATATAAATCAGAAGTAATTATTATTATCATTATTATTTCTTAATTATTATCATCATTACCAGTATTTCTATTATTCCTATTAGCATTACTTTTAAAAATTATTATTGTTGCTGTTCAGAGAAAGAGAGAGAGGATAGAGCAAGGGAGAGGAAGGGGGAAGGGGAGAGAAAAGAAAAGAGTGAGAGAGGGGGGGAGGGGGAGGGGGGAAAGAGAGAGAGAGAGAGAGAGAGAGGGGGGGGGGAGAGAGAGAGAGAGAGAGAGAGAGAGAGAGAGAGAGAGAGAGAG
>JBBPCV010367495.1:0-12120 GCA_037974505.1 Plocamopherus tilesii
TGGTGGTGGTGGTGGTGGTGATGATGATGATGATGATGATGATGATGATGATGATGATGATGATGATGATGATGATGCTGTTGATAGTAATAAAAAATGATAGGCTGCTCTTTTCTTTATATATAAATCTGTTTAGTAAGATTTTGTGTCATTTGGATAACATAGCTTAAATAAAATGCAACAACAAATGGACAGTTTAAAGCCCTAGATTAATCCTTTCTTCCAGGCCTGGAGATTCAACACACAAAGACAAGATGGTGTTCTATCTACATAACTGGTCTCAACCACAACGACGTAGAAAGCGTCAGACCGCAGACATACTTCCACCTGAGATATCTGATCTTCCTCAAGATAATGAAAAAATGCTCCGTAGAGTGCAAGATGAAATCCGTGCGTTTTTATCTGAGGTATTTAAGCCTATTAACTATTACTTAATTTTTTATAAAAGATTTATTTTCTCATTGACTTACTTGACTCATGCCTCTAGGTTCCTGTGGGAACATAGGGCCGCAACTACACTCCTCCAGCGGACTCGGTTTTGTGAAGTCCTCCTCAGTTCTGACCGTGTCATTCCAACAGAATACTGTTGGAATGATTTTCTCATCAGATAAAGTTAATAATTGTTCTATATTGTTACAAAAAAGAACAACGAAAGAATAGATCACATCCAAATATCACTGTTTTTCAGAACCCCATAGCATTCTGGCCAGCGGATACCTCTTCTGTCAAATTGTTCAGCATAGACTGGTGTTGGGCAAAGACTGTTTACGATGCTGCAACAAACCGGAACTACTCATTACCTCAGTCCAGGGGTGGCTATGTCTACAAAAGTCCCCAGACTTGTGCCAGAGATGGAAAGCCTCTGGTGACAGTCGAGTGCAAAGGTGACAGAGTAATCGGTTTCAATTGGGCACCTCTGCAAGTGAACCCTCTCTGCGATTATTCTGTACCAGATGCTGATGCATCAAATGTAACGAATAATTTGCAGACAATATCCCAGGTTTGTTGAGTTGTTTTAGTGTGTCTTTGTTTTGTTTTCCTGTGTCTTTACTATTTTGGTTAATCTTTTTATTATTATTATTATTATTATTATTATTATTATTATTATTATTATTATTATTATTATTATTATTATTTTGGTTGATTATTCCCTTTAAAAAATTTTCACATCATTCTCATTTTCTTTTTCCGTGACTAATAAAATAATGCAAATTACTCTCTCACCTATAGGAGAACATCAATGCCAGCAATGTGGAAACATATCTGAACAAGACCAAAGAGCTGACCTCTGTCCTGACAGATGAGACGGTCAACACCAAGGATATTTTGTACCTGGCTGATATACTTCAGAAAAGTGTGGAAATTGAAACTCTTTCTCCCGAAGCTGCACAAGATTTTATGGATACTGTTGAAATTGCTACCAATCTTAAAGACTCTACTCTTACTGAGGCTCAAGAAATTGGGAAAACCACTAACAGGTCAGGGATAACATTATCATTTAAGTTTTGTTTTAGACAAAGATAAGCCCCAGCTTGAACTTTGTTGAATGGATTTTAAAAATTAAGGTATTTATCGTTTAAAAGAAACACAATTTTACAATCCTCGAAAGAATGAATAAAGTTTATCTTATCTTGTTCTATATCATCTAATCTTGAGTTTACCTCCCGATTGTGTGTCTTACTCAGCCGATCTAATTCCTTCCTTGTGTTAAGTCTATCATTCACCTATTTAGGTATGTCTTTTGATTTAAAGATTCAAAGATGCTTAGAAGAGGAATTATCATATCATATCATATCATATCACATTCATGGGCTAATAGGATAAAGATCCTTTAAATGCCTGGTTTAACTAATGCATTATTATATATATCAATATTATAGGAACATGTGCTTACATAATACACATTTCCATGCACATTATTAGTATTAGTACTCCATTACAGATGGCATGTTAAATAAGTAGAAAAATAAAGTGAATGTGTCCAAGTATAATTTATAATTAATTATGTCTAAACAAGTGTTATTGATACTTAAAATAAAAGAGAGAGAAAAAATTTCAGCATTTAAATTTGTATCTGGATTTAATTGAAAATCGATTCATTATTTTCCTTGGCCGATATTAAAAATTCACAGAAAATTTTCATGTAAATCTATTGGGAACACAAACATGCAGCTTGACAAAAGGACAGAAGGACAGATACACAAACAATGAATAAATCTAAGCCTCTTGTCTGGGATACTTTCAGAATGATGACACATCAATGCATCCTTATATATTTCTATTGTTATCACTAATTACAATTACATTTTGCCAACAATTCCAATATCTTGCTATAAATATTCAAATCAGGATTCTGCAAAGCGTAGACAAGCTAGGTGGTAAAATAGATATTGGAGATAAAACTAACTTCCAGCGTCTCATATCTGGTCAATATGCCCTTGAGGTGTGGAATCTCACCGCTGATTATCAGGGCTCTCCCATTATTGGTCTTAAGGTAAGCAAAATGAGTTTATTTTTTCTGTTAAATGTTAGTCAAGGCATGTTATTTACAGCTCTGTGGTTTAATTGTGACAGTTTGGTTATCATTGTAACTGTATTTTGGAAAGTGATCTTAAATGGTGTGCTAATTAAGGTCTAGTTGCTTGTTTGAAATGGATATACTTCACCCATTAGTTTTATATTTAATATTTTTGGTTGATTTTCATGTCTTTGTTTTTTTGTTTGTTTTTGGATTACTTGGGGCATTTCATGTGTTGTTGCCTTTAATTATTTTCTTTTTTTGGCTTTTCTATTCTTTTGTTTTTATTTATGTTGTTATTGTTGTTGTTCTTTTTGTTGTTATTGCTGTTATTGTTGTTGGAATAAAAACAGTAATAATAAAAAGTAATAATATTAATAATAATAATAATAATAATAATAATAGCAATAATAATAATAATGATAATAATGATAACTTGAGGGGATGAACTGATTGTCTTAATCTTTAACAATATGACCCCCAAAATAACATATGACCCCAAAATACATCACCCATATGGTATATGGTTCTTATCAATAGAAAATATTATTATATATGTATATGACAAAAAGGATTATAGTAAATGCGATACCTTTTCAATATCTTAGACTAGAATGGCTTTTTTAAAACAAAAAATTGTTCTTTCTTTTTTCTCCGTCCATACATATATTTAATTTTTTGTTTGATTCTATTTTTGTTTGTTTTGTCTTCTTCGTTCCTTTTGCTAATTATCAAACAACAGTGACCTTGCATTATATTGTATTTTTTAATTCTATAAAAGGTGTGTTTTATACAGAAAAGTGCTAAAAAAAATGTACATTGATTATTATGTTCTCCATTACCTCAAAACAGTCATCACTTTTCTTTTTGATCAGATACTATCCAGTGGGGAAACTGAACAAATATCCGAAGGTGATTTGATCTCTATGTTTTCGAAAGATACCCTTGAATATGGACGATCCGAGGCAGCCATTCTTTTGCCTAAAAGTTTCATTATGGTGAGAATAAGAAGGAAACTTTAAAAGACATGGTGTAGAAAATGGAAAAGGTGCAAAAAATGCATTTATAAAGAAGCATAGAACACGATTCATGTACTGTCATAAAGCGAATACAACAAATAGGGAAGGGAGCAACAAAAGATTCAGGTGGGGTGGGAAAGCCAAAAAGCAAAGACACAAAATAACACATAATATATTATATATGGTGAAATCAATGAAATTCAAATAGATATGAAACAAAAAGGGTTCCTCGCCAACTGTCCCCACAATGTGGAATGTCCACCTAGGGCCAAAACCTATAATTCCTACCAGGCTTGATGACCATGGCTGTGATGCTACCCTTACGTCTAGGCTCTGACACACACACACATTTCCCATTTTGGGGGGTCAGGGGAAAAAAATTCACACAATGTGACAGCACCTTGAGTTGATAAGCCTTTGCCATTTTTTCAAATACAATAAATGCATCAACAGAAATACTCAGAAAAAATAAAGTAAAAATACGTAAATTGTCCTCTTCTAATCCTTCAAGACATTTTTTCTTTTAATAATAACAATAATAATAATAATTTTTTTTTAAATTACCAAAACAATTCAAAGCTCTATCAAGAACATTTCTACTTATCTGACTTTCAAATGCAGTCGTATTACAATGATTTTCTACACACTATGCATTCTTCCTTATGAAAGTCTCACTTCGTGATTTTCAATGCAAATTCATTTCATTACTCAGTTTGTGTATCTGACTCAACATTGTAATACTACGAAGTTTCAGAAGAAATTGTCCTTTGATATTCGTTTGAATATTATCTACCCATGAAATACAAAAAGTCAGAACACACATTTAACAGACAATCGTTCGTCACTTTCTAAATCACTCATCACCTCTCAATGTAAAAGAAATCCTACCTGAAAATAATATTGTGCATAGTGAAAATATGAGTGACCCATAAGATATGTTGCAGACACTCACATTGCAAAACAAAAATTAAAAAACAAGAAAAAACTCTCATCCAAATATCACAAGTAAGCAAACAAATAAGAGGCACAAGAAAACACCTACCTGAACCGTCCTCATTACTGTATCGCCTATTACGATTTTTGTCCTCGCCCTCTCTTCGTAAAGGTGGGCTAAAAAAAAGTAAAATAAATGAATCATTTCAATTCAGTCAAGAAACAAAGGAGGATTCTTTGTTCTTAATAACATATACACAATCCAAAGGCTTTACTTTCTCAAAAATCAATTCCTTCATACATTTACCCTTTTACAAGCAATGAATATCAAAATTGCCAACAATTACAGCTGAATGCTTACTAAACATTTAGAGTGCCCATCGCAATGAAACAAAAGATAAGAATAAGACCAACATGATACCAACCCAGTGGAGGCCTCTTTTTGCAGTTTTTCCTCAATTTCTTTCTCCTTAGAGTAAGTATCAACAGGTTTGGCCGCCCCGAAGATGGAAGACCTGGTCGTAGGTTGGCTGTCACCACCATCAGTTTTGGGGACCGAACGGGGCTGCAGTTTCAAAACCGGTCTGGTCCTTGGAGCATCACTGGAATCTAGAGAAAGATGAGAAAGGGGTGGAGAAGACCCATTAATAGCTTGACAAGAGTTTGGGGGAGGGGTGGGAGCAGCAGGGGTATTGCGGATTTGTGATTTAATCCATTCATAACATAAGGGCAAGAAATACGTCACATAAACATTTCTGAGCACTAGATTTTCAAAAATACCCTTCCGCTACATATATTTCCCCAGTGGCTTTCCACTTTTAATTCACTTTCTTAGAATAAAAAAATTAATTAATTAATCAAAAGAGCTATGATCTTAGCTGAAATGGCTATTCTTTTCTTCGCACAGGAAGTACAAAATGTTATAGGGTCATACAAATATGTTTTTTAGCTTAAGGTTGGCAGCCCTGCCTTAATAACCGCAAAACTCATTCTCTGTATAAGGGTCTAGTGTGGTGTACAAATAATGAGCAAACAATTAAAAGAGACTGTTTCGAGGCAATGTGATTAAATTATAAAAACAGTGACAAATACCTTGACTGCCATCTCGACTTGAAGGCCTGACACAGGAAAGAAAAAAAAAATATACACAATTAAATTACATTTTCAAGATAATATGTATATAGAACAAAGAAAATGCAGATCACAGTAACTTCAATATTCATATTAATTTAATTTACATTGCGAGACGGAAAAAAATATAAAAAAATAATAGCTCTACACTAAAAAACTAAAAATTACATGAAAATCTGGTGTCTTACCTTCTGTCACAATCATCGTCCCTACGACTCTGATACCCATAATCATCTCTGCGACCATAGCGACCTAGTTTGGGAAAAAACATGTTGACTAATGAAGAATCATTGGAGATAATTGTGTTGGCACTTTTTCTCATGAATGATGCCATGAAAATAATACATGAATTATAAATGTAAGATGATAAATAGCCATCATTAGCCCTACTTTCAACATGAGCCTTTCTGGACTGTAAACCAAAGTCAATAGCATTCCAATACACCAGACACTTAAGTCACATTAACAGTATGTCCATCTTGTCAGAGTTGCAAAACTAATGAAAAGCAGCCACTTCCTTTATTTTATTTATTTATTTTTCATGGATTATCACAGGTCAAGGGTTCTGGTGTATCTTGGAAAGAAGGAAAACAAATGGATATTTGTATGGTTCTTAATTGCCTTCCTCGAAGGAGTTGGTTTGAACTACTACTAATTTAAGATGGAATAACAATGACTATCTGGGGGCAATCACAGTTAAACTGATTGTAAATTATGAACATTGCAGGTTAAAAATCAGATTAAATTTTAACCAGCTAAAAAAAAAAAAGCATTAATTGCATATGCGCTACACATTCACTACTATGGAATACTGCAACATGAAAACATCCAAAATCTGCTGGACAAATGCAAAGATGGATAAATAACAACAGGATAAATGCAAAGTTGGATAGATAAAAGAATGAATGAAAAGGAAGATACAATGGCCAATAAATGGGGCCAAGACAACAAGGACAAAACTATGCAGCACGCAACCTGCAGTGAGGAGGATATTTATGTGACAACATTAACGCACGAGCTACAAATTATGAAAAATATCAGTCCACCCAACCCCTGTCAAAGAAAAGGCAATCCATCCCCTATCAATCAAATTGACTTTTACTTTAAATTAAATATGATAAATAGCGACACTACAGTGGAACTCACAAAGTCAACACCTTGGGACAGAGAGAGAGAAAAAGGCTACATTTTGTTACGCATTGTAACACGTGTTTGATGGATAATATCTATGTTCAGATGATCCTAGACAGAAAATGACAAACTAAAAATATTGGATAGAAATGATCGAAATTTGACCATGAAAATTTGTGAAACTGAAAATGGACTGCAAAAGAAATTCCACTCAGTACTCAGGTCAGTAAGTGCGGATTGCACGAGTGATAAATATATACTCTGCCTTTGCCTTTGGGAAGTAGAGACGGCCATTGCAAGCTAAATCTTGGCACAGCTAGACCTGGGAGCAAGCTGTAATACACAGGGCCCCTTGCTTGGAAATGTCCATTATTAAGGACCCTCAGTTGATGCTTTGACCTGAGTTATATAAGGTGGGTCCACACCTAGGTCATATTTTTTATATATATATATATATATATGGGAAATGGACAAAGAGAGACACAAAATGACCATACAATACCATAATCCAGGCATGGCTTAGTGCACAAAGCAAATCCTGTTTTCTACAAACACTAGGTGACGCTAATGTAATAAAACACACACATATATATGACATGTGAGGGCCTATGTTATGTGATTGTGAGCTTCTCTTTTCCCAGGAATAACTTTCCTTTCAAATTTAAGCCGATTTTATGTTGTCAGCCACCCCATGTTCGCTGACGGATTTCAATCACTCGTTAACTTAATATAAATGAAATAAATGATGAAATAAGGAGGTAAAATAGGATTGCCACAGACAGCCGACTTATAAGCAGAAATTTACTAAATATGTTGACTTTTAGCAGGTTCCACCGCATTTCAATTTGTTAACATATCAAGTTCATTAACTTAAGAATCTTACACAATATGTGAAAATTCTACGTTAAAAAGTACAAAGAAAGTATCACCCAGTACAAAGTAAAGGTAACTTGCAATATAAAATGATGGTGGGTGGGACAGGAGGAGAGAGAAGAGTGAGTGTTATACAAAGGCAGAAAGAGAAACAGCATGTTATATACAGTGTACAGGCTATAATGACAATGAGATTCAGTATAAACCAAAAAGTAAATTAATAAATAAATAGAAGAAAAATGTTAAACTAAAGGCTGATTAAAAGCAAAATCATTTTGATGAACAACATGACCACTGCTTATTGTAAGAATATCTTGGTTCAAGAAGAAGGCTTTCTTGAATAATTCATATCTGCTTCATTCTTAACAGCTGAAAATATGTATTAAAATAAAATATAACCTAGAATAATTCTCAATATAAAGTTCTCCAAGCTGACTTGATCTCTGGTGGCATTGTCCATCTTATTAACCAACCTATACTATATTTCTAATATGCCATCAAATATCATCATCATTATTAAATCACAAGAAAGTCAAAATATCTTTCACTCTAAAGATTTATATAATTCTATGTGGAATCTTCTATTTATGATGAAAGCTTCAACATGCTATCTGAAACCCTTAAAAATGCATGATAAATCATCCTGTCTATTGACTCCACATCATCCAATTTCAATTCAACTACAAACAAAAATCTTCATGTGAATGACATATTCTTCATAAGTTGTTCAGCAACAATCAGACAGACAAGAATTTGAATTTTGAATGATTAGAAGACAGTGCCATGAAAAGGAATGACATATGTGCAATGCAATCACACACACACATGTATACAGTGGAGTCCTCTTAAGACAAATTCACTTAAGATAAAATCTTGCTTAAGTTAAACCATTCTTCCTGTCCTGTTTTTTTTTCTTCTTATTTACAATGTCTATGGTTTATATAAATATGGATCACACTCAGTCCATTTGAAATTTAATAAACTTTTTTCTGTCACCATGACCTCTCCCTTCAGACTTTTGCGGAAATCTGATGTTGGTTTGCTCAAGCCTACTTGCTAAACACAGTGTTAGGCCTAGTTTATTATTGAAAATAATAATATTCTACAAGACTGATCGCAAAACCAGCGGGGGAGAGGGTTTAGGCCACATATTGGTGGGTTAATGTAACACGTAACACATGCTCCGACAGACCTAGATCTATGCTGCCCAAGGCCATTAAATTTAACGGTCTTGCACAGGGATTCTTCCTCAACGCAACACCCCATATACAATTAATGGTCACTTCCCCTGCCCACCCCCAACATCTGCCTCGCTTTGTTGCATTGCAAAACGCACACATGGATATAGGCTAGGCCTAGGCCTCTCACTCTCAGACTCTCTTCTCCATCCAATCACTTGGCTATATAATTCAAAACATGATTCACGTGATCGAGACCGGCTTAGACCTACAACACATGATATGCGGTCGCGACTTTCTTTTTTTCACTCTTCCTGGACTTCTAACACCGCCCATTATGTAACCACTGGTTGTTTCCCTTGGAAATGGTTAAGATAGACCTTGCATGAGATAAACTGATTGATCTTATCCCAATGAGTTTTCTTAAGCAGACTCCACTGTGTATAATATATATGATAATGATTTGTGACACAATAAATTAAATCCACTTCAAAGAGTTTTGTTGGAACTGAACATGTACAGCAAAAAGACTGGAGTAGATGTGTGGGTCGATCATTTGAGAAAAGAAATCATATTTAAAATAAAAAGCAAATGTGGGCAGTTTATTTTCATGTTCATTGCCAGTGGACTTGGATCTCTTAGCTAGCACAGTGTGACTTAATTACCACCATTTTTCTAGAATAAACCGACGGTTTGAAGATTAATTAGCCCATTTCTTGTTTTCAGAGCAAATTTCAAAAAACACTGTAAAATTCTTATTCTTTCTTCACTGAAATCAAATGAACAAAAATTAAATTCAAGTTTTCAATGTGTCACCACCATTTTAAAGATTAAAGATGCAAGGCTTTTCATGTGTCGATGGGGAATGAATGCCAGAGCAACATTTTCAAAGATCACAAAGTAAAAAACCAAGGAAAGTGTAATGATCAATCTTCATTGTGAAAGAAAATTATGAAAGCAGAAGCAACACCAGTTATTCATGGCTCTCGTGAAATTATTATGATGCACTAAACGGGAAATTATTACGATGCACTAAATGGGAAAAGATTAATGAGACAACTACAGGCAGGAATTAAATCCATACCATCATCTCTGTCACGGTTAAAGCCATAACCTCTATTTGACCTCCCATCCCGGTCACCATAGCCTCTGTCCCTGTTTCGATCTCGATCTCCATACCCACCTCGATCTCTATCATAACCTGAATGGAAAGAACATGAAAAGTAATGGCAAATTGGTCATTAAAACCATTAGATCCATTCTTCTCTCTTATTATTCACTGATCCTCTTGGCTAAATTGTACACCAGCCAGTAAATTATATCAAGATGGAATCTATCATAATGGAAGAAATTGTCTGAAAGTTGCTATGTAGATTTTTAACTTTTCCCCATAAGCACCATCTAAAACCGCCTTATGAAATCCATAAGATTAACAACATGGAATTCATTTGTACTTTTGCCTATGTACTTCTCCAAAGAGTCTTATTTCACCATTTCGGATTAAATTTAATTTTGTATCAAATTTGAAATTTCCAACCTGTGTAAAAATATTTTTGTATGTCTGCACAGCATCTTATGTTTTTGTTGAAAGTATATTTAGTATTACTTCATAATTAAAATACCATAAAAGATATAAAATTAACGTTTTTCTTCCTAGTAGTAAGACACAGACTTCATATATTTAAATTCCATTTATCCATGAAATATCTTACCAAAAGTTGCATATATGCTACATAGTTTTATTTTCTTCCATTGGAAAACCAAAGACAAGGATTAGTAAATTCATTGACTGATGATGACGCCCTTCTGAGAGCCAAGCCTGATAATCATTGATCAAGATGAAAAGAGCGTAATGTTCAAAATATTACAGAGAGGTATATGAGAGTCTGTGTGGATTCAAGCCAATGACCATCCCTCGATGACACATGATAGCTAGACTACTTGTCTCATGATCTAAACAACCAAAACAGCCTTCCAATACTTCATGTAGTAAATGGCAGACTTAATGACGAGGAGCTCATAGAATGTGAACCATGGGCCCTTTAAATCCAAGTGGGCAAATACCAGAAGACAACTCCCAAAGACACTGAATAATTCATAGACCCTAACATGGGACGGAACACCTTAAAGAAGCCCAAAGTGCCTATACTGGGAACAAGAAACTCCATATACATCTAACAGATGGCGTTTCACACAGAAAAAAAGCTTTCAGATGCCAACAAACGTTGAAAAGGAACCTCAAAGTATTAACAAATTTTCTTTTACAAGAAATGACAATTGAAAACAGCCTTGGATGAAAGTTTGACAGATGGTTTTCTAGGGAAAAATAGGCGCAGAGGAGCAACCCCCCCCCCCCCCTCCCAATTTTTTCCATAAATTAATGGAATAGTTGTTCAACCTGCTTCCAAGCTAAAGCATACCATATCACTTATATAAATGTAATATCATCATGTCACACTTAATATAAAGCAATGACAACAGAAAAGAACTGCAAAGTACAGCCTTGGATGAAAATCTGAGAAGAGATATATATATATATATATAAATCCAAGTCAAATAAAGTAATAAAAGCATATTTCATCCAGTGACAATAATTCAGAGGAAGACTGAAAACAACCTTCGAAACAGTACTCAATCAAGATCTTGCATTTGTCAACCATCCACAAATCTATTCAAACAACGACCTAGATAAGATCATCTTATTCCATGGTGTCCAGGCAAAAGTGACGATCAAAAATCCTACCAACCACTTAAAAAATCCTACCACTTTTCTCGCAATCTGGGATCCTCCAAAAAGTTATATATATATATATATTTCCAATGTGTTAAAATGAAGCACTTTCCCCATTGTGTATGCAAGCAAGCAGATCTAGAGATCTACTTCATGAGTGGCTAACACTAACTTAGTAACAGATTAAACCCTAGCCCTAAGCACAAATTCAAGTATTCAACTCAAGTGATAATACAAGTATTTTCTCGAATTCAGTCGAATTCAATTCCAGATCTAGATTCTAGTTGCACCCAGGTTGATGTGAAAAATGTTGAATTATGAGTCACCTAAAAGTAAAAGTCAAATTAAATGACCCCAAATCTGATTTTGTATCAAGAAATAGTCATTTTAAGCTTTAGCTGGAAATTTTGAACAATGAACACATACATTTAATTAAAACAAAGCCAGTAGAGAACAAAAATTCAACTTTCATTATAAAAACAAAACATCCAGTAAATCTATAGCTGACCTGCCATAGGCCATACGGATCCCGGGTAAAAATTAGGAAAATCTGGCACCCCATTACCCTCCCCCACCACCACCAAACCCTACGTGCTCACAAAACTG
>JBBPCV010368605.1:0-12116 GCA_037974505.1 Plocamopherus tilesii
GAATCATGCCTTGAAGTTGAGAAATTAGTCTTGAAATTTGTGAAACGAAAAACAACCCTGTAGTTTTAGTCTCAAAAAACCATGAAATTTTCAGAAAAATGTAAAAGTTTCATTTTTTTCATATTCTTCATTTATTTTCCTTCAAATCCATATATAAAACAACATACTTAGAAGTAATATTATTCGCGAAAAGAATAAAATAAAAATTCCTGTCTGACTTTAAAATAGCAAAGGGAAAAAACCCTAAAAAATTTGAGTTTTTTTGGGAACGGATAAAGAGTTAATATTATGGTTTGATTCTGATTTGATATGAGATATGATGGATATAATATGGTGGATTACAAGTTGGAAAATTGGTCTTCATCTTGTCTCTTTTGTGTTACTTCTATTTCTGTGTCTGTTAATATCATGCATCTCTAAGAATGATGAGTTCATCAACGAAGATGACAGAGTAAATTTGAGTAATTGTAATTGTGCCAAATTGAAAATAATGTCAGAAAACAAAGCGGCATCCACTATCACCTCCAAGCAATCAATTAGACCCTCATTTACAAGAGCCTGTAACACCATGTATATATATATATTTTACTGTTACTGAAATTGAGAAGATCGAGGAAGAAATTCCACCTGGTCTGCCATCTTTAATATAATATATAATACTCTAATAAAGCCAAGATTCACTTCAGTTTACCTTCTCAGTATTCTAGTATTGTTTGAGAAACCTGCCTGGCGGACCAGGTGGAATTCCTCCCTAAGAGAGATATATTATGATGCATACTTAGAAGAAGAAAACAAATCCAGGAAATTGGTTAAAAAAACACAAACAATAGGAAATTGGTTAAAAAAAAAACACAAACCAAATTAATCAAAAACAACAGCATAATACAACAATTTTCAAAACAATAATCATTTAGTTTGTTACTAATGCTGTTGGAATTGGTTTCTATGTAGTTTTGCTGGTACATCATCTGTTGATTTTTGCAGATCTAGATCTAAGTTTTCTTTTTAAAATGTTACCCCACATCCAGTTTAATTTCATTCATACTTATTCAAATATTCATGTCACTTTTCAGAAAGACTTGAAGAACGATTGTCAGAGTTACTTTGAGAGTTTGAGGCTTCTTGATGTTTTCAGTATTATAATCACTTTTAAAGATTATTCTCCTTTCAATTTTCTTCCTGTCATCATGACCATTTATACTTTTAATTTGACAAGCCTGAGATGATATACTTTTGACTGTAGAAATTTACCATACACACTATGCACAAAAGTGTGGAAAACAGGAAGTTGGCCAAGTGCCTGGAGGAGCTAAGTATATTATATCTATAGATATATCTATAGTTCCATTTCCAAAGAAAGGAGACCTAAAGCTATACAAAACACAGGACCATAGTGTTAATCAGTCTCACACAAGCAAAATTATGCTCAAAATCATTCTGAAAAGAATCCAGAAAAAGATAAATGATAAATCAATCCAAGCTGGATTTCAACAGGGCAGAGGTACTTGAGATCATATTTTCAACATGAGAAACATCATTGAAAAATGCAGAGAATACAATTCATAGACTAAAGCTTTTGATCGTGTTAAGGTTTAACATGGTGTACCCAATTTCCCAATTGACACATATGAATCGGAGGCGTGGATCATAAAAAAGAACATCATTATAGCAGTGTCCAGTTTAGAACTAAAATATTACAGAAATATTCTAAAAATCCCATGGACATAAAAAGAACAGACCTATACTATACAAGAAGTCAATTCTAAAAGAACTCAGAATCAGCAAAGAGTGGCTAACAAACACTAAAAAAGAAAAAATTAACCTATTTTGGTCATCTCAAAAGACACCAAAGTCAAGTAAAAACAATATTTGAAGGGAAAATGCCAAAATGCCAGAGGAAGACCCAGAAGAAGATGGAGTGACGATGTTGAGAGATACTTGGACTTGGAAGTAGACCTCAAAACAGCTGGGGACATGGCACTGGATGCAGACCTATAAAGGGAGGCTGTCATGAAGACGACATTCCGGGAGGAACATGCCAGTTAGAGAGAGAGAGAGAGAGAGATGATATGTATTCTTTTATCATTTTTCTTCAACTAAACTTATCCTGGCTTGTTTGTTTTGAATACTAGACTACAGGCCTCTTACTCTTATCTAATATTATTAGATTTCTAGACCTATCCTTTGTGGAGCACTTAAACACAATTTTCACCCAGGTATATTTTTAAATATTATAATGTCTCTTTCATTATTAAAAAGTATTATATCTAGACATATCAAAATAAATTAATAAAGAAATAAAATAAAGTAGAATCTAGGCTTTGTGCATGTGAAGAGAAAATAAGAAACTTGGAATTCGACTTGACAACAAGGTTGTTGAGTGCAATTGCCATTCCATCAGAAGTGGCATTCAGAAAGCTGTCCACAAATCCATATAAAGCTTACAATTCTAGATATGTTAATCAATGTAGATACGATTTACACATCAAAATAGGAACCTTGTTCGGACGTTACATGGGTAAAACCCTTTTCCACCCTCTGGGCTAAAATATTGCAAATCACTACCGGAGTACCGTGCTGTCAATGGTCAACCTACCTTCATGACGGGACATTCTAGGCTACAAAACAGTGACACAGATCTGAGAAGAGCTTAATCAATGTCCTCCAAGATATGAATAGTAAGTCTCAATCTGAGACAGTAAATCTAACGCAGCGGATGTATGATTCTTATTCTATTCCACGAACTTTCTCATTTCAAGAAGTTCTAGCCATTCAGGATCCAGTGGCCATGATGACGTCACGTGAAATCTCGAGGAAATACCAAATTTTCATGTCAGTGTTTAATCTAATATTTTTTTCTTTTTCTTTAAAAAACATTCCATTACTCATAATATTTACTTGTTTGTTCAATTCCAATTGAAATAATATAAGTATTGATTAAATTGCATTTGTTGAAAATATTGGCTTCGGAAACAAATCGTTCATCATTTATGCAGTCCACTTTTATGCCAGCATTAGATAATAGACTGATTTTTAGAACTTATATATAACTGTGCATTGAAATGATCATCATAAAATACATTGGTGATAATTAACTAAAGTTTTCATTTTACTTATA
Source organism: Plocamopherus tilesii (assembly GCA_037974505.1). Classification (NCBI taxonomy): domain Eukaryota; kingdom Metazoa; phylum Mollusca; class Gastropoda; order Nudibranchia; family Polyceridae; genus Plocamopherus; species Plocamopherus tilesii. The sequence continues at coordinate 3,119 of JBBPCV010368605.1, forward strand.
AACAAAAGCGAAAAACAGAGATGTATTCCAAATCATTCATATTCACTCCTGCCATGTTTGTTGTTTTTCACTTCCGGCCCGGCGTGCGACTCACTATAAGACACTTTACTACTCAGCGGAACAGAGATCAAAGACACTGGTGATAGACATACTTCTTCCTTTGTATTTTCGCAATCATGTCACAGGGACGAGTTATCGTATATGGTGGCAAAGGAGCTTTAGGATCGTGCCTTGTCAATTTTATGAAGGCGAAGAATTATGTAAGAATTATTGTTCTTTTTCAATTTGTTACTGACTGTTTTGCACTCACTGCACTGTTACTGTTACTATGTTATATATGATGATGTGACGTTTCGGTTTTCACTTTCACTTCTCGCTGAATAGAGTTGTGTAAGTTGGTGACTTTGTGGTTTGTGAAGAGTGGTGGCGACATATATCCTTTTATGACATTAGGGTTAAAGGTTTTGGGTTAGATCTAGGATTAGAGTGTGTAATGTATTATTTGCTCTCATTGGTCTTGCTGGGGGTGAATGTCCAAAAAAAAGAATAAAATCTATTCTATTCTACTAGTGTGATTGTGTGTGATCATTGCCCAAACCACTGAGCTATCTGCGCTCAAGGCAAGTGGGCCCATGTGCCTTTGCACATAATCTATATAAAAGAACCCTTGATGGTTAAAATCGAAAAGAGCCGGCCATATATCGGCCACCACCTTGGCAAAATTCGATTCTTACCCCCAAATTCTTTGGTCCCATTCACCCCTACAACCTTTCCTACCTCAGACATTGACTCATTCATTACTCTGAGTTCAATTAGAAGAGGCAATGATCAGAGGGGAAGAGAGTGTGGCTGGGCACCCATACTTCTCTTAGAATACTAACCCAGGCATAGCAATTCCATTGCTACAAGATCATCAGCATCGACGCAAAAGGCCTACTGTATATATGAAGATTTATATACATATATGCATATATTCTAGTCTAGTATAGACAAGGCAAAACATTTTAACGTAACTTTAATTCAAATTTAGAGTTGTGTGTGTTTTTAACTAGAAATCAAGCTGCTTGAGGGACCTTTTTTTATGAAAAAGATCGTCAATTAAAAAGTTGAGTTAAGGGATGTCGAGTTAAGCGTAGTTAACTGCATGACATAGTGGAATTAATCTTTACTCTTAATTAACAGTATGTATTTTCACCTTCAATGTTTTTTGTGAAATAACCTCTGATGCGTCTGTGTAAAGCCAATGTTTGTGTTTGTCAAAACATACTGCAGTTGAGAAATTAATGATTGACTCCTTACAACATGTTGGCTAAACAATCAGGACTTATTAAGTAAATGACTAGATTTGCTGCAATTTCTTGGTTGATATTTTGTACATGTATTACCAATGCTTTTATATGTACACTGCCAACATATCTAGGGGCAAAGGGAGGGTTTATATTTGTATCCAGGTAAATCTGTTTCGGCATAGACAAACGTATGAAATCTGTTATCCATCTATTTTGCTGTGCTGAAGAGAAGAGCTTTGTGTGCCCCTGCCAGTGAGGCTTGATAAACTATCTTCCATGTTTCCCCCCTTCTAGTGAGGCTTGAAAGACTGAGTTTCTATTCCCCCCCCCCCCTACCCTTTTTCCAATGAGGCCTGATAAATTGTCTCTTTATTTCCTCCATTCTAGTTAGGCCTGGTAAAGTGCCTTTCATATTTCCTCCATTCTAGTGAGGCCTGATAAAGTGCCTTTCATATTTCCTCCATTCTAGTGAGGCCTGATAAAGTGCCTTTCATATTTTCCCCATTGTAAAGAGGCTTGTGAAACGATTAAGTGCCTTTCATGTTTCCTCCATTCTAGTGAGGCCTGATAAAGTGCCTTTCATATTTACCCCATTCCAGTGAGGCCTGATAAAGTGCCTTTCATATTTCCCCCATTCCAGTGAGGCCTGATAAAGTGCCTTTCATATTTCCCCCCATTCCAGTGAGGCCTGATAAAGTGCCTTTCATATTTCCCCCATTCCAGTGAGGAATGATAAAGTGCCTTTCATATTTCCCCCATTCCAGTGAGGCCTGATAAACTGCCTTTCATATTTCCCCCATTCCAGTGAGGCCTGATAAAGTGCCTTTCACATTTCCCCCATTCTAGTGAGGGTGTATAAATTCACAAATTCATTATTGTTTAAATATCATTGGTAGGATTCTTCATTGGGAAAATATATGAAGAGAAATCTTTCATAAACACAAAATCATTTGTCCTTAATAAAAATTAGCCTCTTTCTCCAGTCACCTACTTGAACATGCTGAGCAATTCCTTTCACGAGTTGTGAGGTCCATTTGGTAATGACTATAAAGATACAATGTATAACATATTGGTATATTAGAAAGTCTAGCTGGGTAGATCACATTTCTATCTACATTCTCAAATTTTGTAACATAGAATGGATTTTTCATCTTACAATTACTTTGAAAGTAGTCACTCATACTTGGCCCAAATCACCCTCTTGTATGACATGTTTCAGATTAATATTGCACAAATCTTGCGTCCCATGTGCTGCACTATGAAACGCTATAGAAAAACATCTGAAGTAAACTATCTTCTCCTCTTTATTCCATAAACAATGCCAAATTCTATCTCCATCCTTCCATCCTCCATGCTGTTGAGTCAATTAAGCATTTTGTCTTTCCAGGCAGCAACAGAGGAAGCGGAAGATCAGGTGAGTGGGGCACCTCTGAAAAGCTCCATCAGCCAGATGCAGATGGATGTCAGTGGGAATGTAAGCATGAGTCCAGAACCAAATGTCAATGGAAGCGGTAACAAGAGACAGAATTCTGTGACCAGTCGAAACACAAATGTCAGTGGAGGGCCGCACATTCCTATTTCTGAGAGTATGTCTGGCCTGCAAAATGTCTCAAAACCAGCCTATCCAAGGACTGGGTCTCTTTCACACATTCCAGTCTCCAAACAGGAGAGCAACAATTCGGCCACATCCCAGGGTAGTGGTGCTGGATCAAGTGAGTGTCTCTTATTTGTGACTTTTCTGTGCTCGTAATATGCTCTTAAAGGTGTTAAATGTTTCAACTTTCCCACTGTATGTCATCAAACAAGATTTGTGTGTAATAATGTTGTACTTAAAATAATGAAAGAGTTTAAAAAAAAAAAAAAGACAACTTTCATCTGTCAGCTTATTATCTGTTTGATTTTCAAGATATTTACTTTTGAATCTTGATAACCAATAGTTACAAGTGAAATGATTGAAACACTGTAATATTTTCTTCATATAAAAAGATTATTAAAATTTAATAGGATGTCAATTTTTACTTGGATAATTTCCTTAATTTGTTCTTAAAGTCTTTTTGCTTCACTTTTTATCCAATTTCTTTCATAAGTTGGTGAAACTTCACTTTAAAAAAACAAAAAACAATTGAGAATGTAAAACCAAATTGTGCATAATTTAATGTGATCTTTTTGTTGTAGCTGAAGCTGTGTCAACTCTTAGTTTTATTGTATTTGAAGTTTTGTCCACTTTTCGTCATGTAGAATGCATTCCTCTGTCCACCACATTTTCACTGATTCTTACTTCCATCTTTGTTTCTATTCCTAGATACAGTTATGAAAAAGGTTAAATACATAATCAAATAAATGATTGTAAACCATGCAAAAGTAAATAGTGAATAAGAAATGTAAAGGAAGATGATCTTATCCTGAGGCTTTAAGATTAAAAATATGAACTTGAATGATCAATTAAATCTCATTATATATATATTATACTTATCCTGAGGCTTTCAGGAGATTAAAAATACAAACTGAAAAGAACAACCAGATCTCATAATAATATACTTGATCTTATCCTGAGGCTGATAGGAGATTAAAAGTATGAAATGGAAAGGACAGTCACGCCTCATTATACTACCTCCTACCAAGCAACCATTCTTGCTTTCCAACTGCTTTTCATCAAGGTACTGATCTGACAGCATCCAAAAACAGTGCAATAACTAATGACACCACCTTATGTTAATGATTTACCTTAAGTGAGTGTAGTCAATATTCCCCTTTACATTGCCTTTGCGTCTTGCTATGTCAAGAAATTAAACTCCATACCTGTCCGTCACACTGTACAATGGACACATACAGATTATGGTAATAGCAATAGAGCTTCATTCTCTCACATGCAGATTAGGTTGTTGGCTTGAGGGTCTGTACAATGACCTTTGGCAAGGAAGTAGAATTAGGTTTACATCTAGTTCTAGGTCTGAAGCCATAGATGTGTACAGTAAACATATAAACTCATACATTAAAAATACAGATTTTCTGAAGAAAGGTGCTTTTACATTGGACTTTTTTACCTAAATATTACAATCATTACACTCCAAGCAAACTTGTTTTCCCTATTGTTGTTTTTTACAGCATAGACATTTATTTTTACTTTCATTATTCAAAGTCTGTGATAATAGAGAGTGATGGCATAAAAACAGAAGTTTTCAAGACTAATTGAAATTGCTAAAGGAAGACTCAAGATATGTGCGTTTCTATTGAATGGCTCGACAAATTTTTGCAAGACATACATGTAGTTTGCGAGCATAAGAAGCTTGACTGTAGGTTCATTAGTGAGCGCTTTTTGTAGGGGAAGCAATTTGAATTTCAATTAGTGCTTTTTGTAAGGGAAACAATTTGAATTTCGATTATTGTTTTTTGTAAGGGAAACAATTTGAATTTTGACTCGTGCTTTTTGTAATGGAAACAATTTGAATTTTGATTAGTGCTTTTTTTTTATTATTATTATATAACGGAAACAAGTTGAATTTTGATTAGTACTTCTTTTTTTTTAATAGGGAATCAAGTTGAATTTTGATTAGTGCTTTTTTTTTTTTTTAAGGGAAACAAGTTGAATTTTGATTAGTGTCTTTTTTTTTAAGGGAAACAAATTGAATTTTGTTGAGTGCTTTCTGAAAGGGAAACAAAAGGAATTTTGGCAAATAAGTTTTGAAAGGGTGATAAACTGAATTTTAATAAGTGCTTTTAGAAAGAGAAACACATTGAATTACGATGAATAGTTTTTGAAATGGAAACAAATTGAATTTTGGTGAGTATTTTTTCAAAGGGAAGTCAATTGAATTTTAATGAGTGAATTACTCATTTAGAGAGAAACCAATTGAATTTTAATGAGTGTCTTTTGAAAGGGAAACCAATTGAATTTTGTAGAGAGCTTTTTGAAAGGGAGACAAATTGAATTTTGGTGAATGCTTTTTGAAAGGAAAACCAATGGAATATTGTTGGGTACTTTTTGAGCAGGAAACCAGTTGAATTTTGGCATGTTGATTGCTTCTCGGGGGAAACTTTGGGATTGATCCCGTCCCTTTGTCTTTTATGTGAATTACATTTCATTATTACTTTGCAGCAATTTTTTTAGGATCATTGGGTTTTTTTGTTTGTTTTTTTGCAGAAGTGAAGAATTCACAAGCTGATCAGGCAATCCAAATTTATTTGCAGTTTAAGGGCCTTTAAAAAAATGGAGGGATTAAATGATAGTACATTGTGTTGTGTTTCACCTTTCTTTTGTGTTGACACTATTCATTCCTTCCCATTTCACATCTCAATCTCGCTGTAGGCAGTCAGAAAAAGTGATCTTGATAAATGAGGACACACATATTGTACACCAACCTTTCCTCTTTTCCTCTGTCCCTTTGTGTGTATTAATACAAGTGCTCTTTCATGTGAACTCTGTGTATCGCCACCAACAGCAAATGAGATGCTTGGAAACAAAGTGATCACACAATGTTCGTAATATGAACATGTGAGAAAGTTCAAAGATTCAAATTGCCCCCAGCACACAATTTTGGGGTTTTGATCGTGTAAACAAAAGGTAAAAAAAATTCCATAAAAAAAAGCATTCTGCTTTTAGTTTTCTTTATTTATTTCCTGAAAATGCAAAGAACAGCAATGTTTGATCACTTTGTGCACTTAATCTCATTACGAAATGATTGTTATGTCATAGACTGTGATTGTTTATACATGCGATGACTTGCTACATCTCTCACAGCTCATCCACAAATCTCAAGGATGCAGTCAGGTTTGCTAGCACAAGAAAATGGTTCCTCAGGCTCATATATACAATCCACGAAGCTGTCTGGTAAATTTTCTCTGCATGCCTGCATGTGCATTTTCTTTGATTTTATTTATATTTAAAGATTTATATATATATAATTTAATAATGAGTTGTTGTTTTTACCACATTTAATGCTTAAATTTAGTTTGGTTTTATTATATAAAATGTTTGATTATTTGAAAATGAAGATGTGGAATTAAAAATAAAATTGAAAAGCATCATAAATACAGAAACTTTATATAATAAAACCAAACTAAATTTTCTATTACAAGCATAAAGAACTCAGCGTATTTTATCTTCTGATGCATGCTCTTTATCTATTCATTGTAATTCTATTTAAACTCCCATCAATGACTGCAACATTTTTGTTTTCTTTAGACACTCCTTGTTATCTTCTGATTTCTTTAAAATTTATCGCCTCAAAGAATAGCATCTATGTAATTTTGGGCACCTATTTATTTGTGGACTCCTTTTTTTTCTCTTTTTTTTTTCAAATTAATGGCACAGTATGATATAGAACACACTACAAGAAAATTGAATGTTTCCTTTTAATCATGTTATTCATATTGTTGAGTTTGTTGGGTTTTTTTTCTTTAATATTGGGCACTGGTTATCCCCTTTTATTTCCAAATACCATTGTAACTCTTACTATTAGTAGTATTAGGTTCTTTATTGGTCATAAATAACTCAGATTCTTAAAGTTTAACAAGGATGGCTTGCTGATGATAAAGGAAAGGCATTTTGTTTTAGCTTTATTCTTACATTGACTTTGTCATCAAAATCCTTTATGTTAGGACTCTTTAAGATTCTACAAATTCAAACCATTAACATCCTGTTCAGGAAGTCATTCATCCATCCATCTGACTACGTAAAGGAACGAAACTATTAATATATGTATGTTGTCACAAATAATCTTCAACCCTAAATAATCAGTGAAGAAGAATATCGATATCATTCTGTAAAATAGGAATATTTTCTCATAGTCAGTGCGTCTTGCACAAAGGGTACGCCAAAAGTCTTTGAAAATGTTTTACATCAAGTATAACTCTAAAGCTTTTCATAATCAAATTTTCACAATTGTTCAAAGCAATATCCCCACAGGGCACTGCCAGTATCATTTATCAGTAAGAATAAGACATCAAAGTTGAATTTGGTGTAACAGCAACTACAAGTTAGGGAGAGGTGCCAGGGTGGAGTAAAATAGCGAAAAAGTCTCTTTTTTCAGGGAAAATTTTCAAATAGTAGTCAAGGTTCTGTTACCCTTTTCACCTATTAACAGCATACTTCATTGTTTTGACGGAGTTCCAAAATGAGACATGTGTTTCTAATTGCATGGGAAAACATCAATGAGGCGATGATTTGCCAATTGATTTATTAATTCATTGGCAATCCAGACCATGCTTTTTGATGTGTTCTTACAATATAGGGTATCTACCTTGCTCATACTTTCTACCATCCATGGTTGATGATTCAGTGCACTGGTGTATTTGTTGGACTTGTCATTGAGCTTGTCATTGATTTTCAATTGTGAATCAGTCATTGAATTTTTTTGTATTCAATAACAACCCTCACCAGAGCCACATTGGTCTCAGCTGCCACTAAGGAATGGAGATCATCTTCAACCTTGTTTTTAAAGAGGTTGACTTAATTAATCTAAAAATGATCTGTACCAAGTGAACAATCATATTAACCAAATACCTTTTCCAAGCCAATATGATTCTATTTCTTCTGTCTCCAAGTGTTTTCTGCATAGAGAGGTAAAATGGTACATATTCCTTTGATTTGATAACTCCCTGAGTTTTGAGAAGAGACACAGGCAATACTTATCAATACTTATCCAGGATAAGCTGAAAGGAGGAGGAGGAGGAGGAAGAAGGGGAACCATGAAAAGATGCAAAAAGCTAGATAGAATATGTGCTCCGTGTTTTTAAAGAAGACACTCATATCATTCTTTTGATATACACTGCATATATATAATTTATATATCTTGATCTTTTATCAAATGATATTTAGGACCTTTTCAAAGACTTGTATAACTGCCCTTGCATTATCCTATCCTACATAACACAAATGGAAGGAACAATAGTTCTCTAAAAATCCATGACTTCAGCAACAGTATGCACCCAGTGATGAGGTTTTCAAACATACAAAAGACAATAAAAATAAGGTAATGAGATTTTGCCTCACACAAGCTCGCCATGTTGTAGGATAGTTGTAGTCTGTAAAAAGAAAGTATAATACATGCATTGCCTCTTTGTGTAAACCAAAATGTGTGGTATTCCTTTTTATGACAAGCCATCACATCTGTGCTTATATATATATCTGAATGAATTTTTTCAGTCATTCTATTGAGCATGGTCAGGCTGTTCACTGATGGTTATTCCATATTGGTTTGAGAGTAGGACTGAGTGGTAGAAGTTTGATGATTTTCTTGTGACCAGTCTTTCACATATGCACACACACAATTACAAACACATAGGCTTACATTTAGTAGTGTTAAGTGGAACTAGAGAAATCCCAAGTTGCGAAATCCCAAGCATGAGCCTTTTGACTGCCCAAAGTGAATGATTCTGTCCAAACTCTATATCCATGTTGGCCTGATGTTATGTGCCACTAGTGCAATGACAAATAATGATCACAGGTCAAGTTTCAGTGCACATAAAAAACGCACAGCCGGAGTGCTGTGTGTAGCACTCTTTGATAGTAAAATTAGAATATAGATAAAATATCTTTAGCCTTTAGGCCTTCATTTAGCCACCTGGTTTATTGCTTATATCCTTTAGTAATTTGTAGGGATTCTTTATTTCTTGTAAATATGATATGGATGATGATGGTGATGGTGATGGTGGTGGTGGTGGTGATGAAGATGATGATGATGATGATGATGATGATAATGGCGATGACG
>JBBPCV010371935.1:0-7500 GCA_037974505.1 Plocamopherus tilesii
CACCATATTAAGTAGTCAATTAATGTCTGCACCAAAGTAAGTGGTCAATTACTCATTTAAATATATTCATTTACATGTGCCCTTTGATCTCACAAATTGTGAGATAGTGTCTCGTAAAGCAGATAGGTTTGCACTTAATTATCTTTCAATGACGATAACTTTGAAATAACAACCCTTAATGTCCCTCATTCCTGGGACGTCCTAGCATTAAAAATACTGGATACCCCAAATTCTTCATGTGGATGAGGGACAGATAGATAGCCAAACTGGTCCACAGTTTAGGAACACATAGATGAGCCTGAAATACAGCAACAGCATGCTTGATTATTTTGGCGAACAAATGAAACATCCATTTTTACGGATAATGTTGTCAGATGAAATAAGTCATAAACGTTTACTTGAGTTTTAATGCTACTAAAATACAACATTATATAATATTAGCCAATATGGTAAAATTTTTGTTAGAAATGTGCACTTTAATGATATCTAAAGAGATATATAACTCTGTGATAGTGACTCGATTTTTAACGAACAGACATAATATCACTACCTCGGTAGCCCAGTTTAGAGAAAAAAAAAACCCGGCTGTTACAAATCCCCATCCCCCCTCCTCGGAACGGGGGCGGAGAGTTCAATTGCCCCAAAGTATGGACTCCGAGAGAAGAATATCTTTATATTTACTTTTAATGAGCTTTCAGGGCCTATAACTTTGCGGTGGCACTCTTGTTGTTTAGGAAGCAAGTAAAATGTCATTTATTATATGAATTCTAGTGCACTGAAAAATTAGTTATAGGTATCTCATTTTTACTTTAATATGTTTAAAAGTCAAATGACATTGTTTTATACCGTGGAGGTTGTTACAATTTAGTCCTTAAATGATCTTCCAAGGGCTATAACTGACATGGTGACACCTGATTTGTGACAAACGGGCTGTATGGACTCCCGGGATGCGCCAGTATTAGAAATTCTAGATGTCCTTAATCCCAGATGAGGAGGAGGGTGGAAAGTTCAACAGACACTAAACTTTTTGGAAAGATCTTATTATGCATGATTGCTTTTAATGACTCTGCCATTGCACGCTTGGTTTTTGGCAAATCTATTTTTAGGGCAAGTACATGAAAAAATAAGTTACAAGTAGTTAAATTTTACTTTCGTATTTTTAAAATGATATAATATTGGTTTATGTGGTAAAACGCGTTATAACTTTTCACTTGAGTAATATCTTAAGGGCTATAACTCTGTGACACGGCACTCGATTGTTAGAAAACGTGACATATTATTGTTTATTTAACCTAGTACAAAGACAAAGGAAGTATACGCCGTTTACTTTTGCAGATTATGAAATACAGCAAAGTAAGCATATATTTGCACCTAATCTTTCCAGGGCAAAAACTCAGGGAAAACAATTGAAATGTCACACTTAGGGGTCCAAGTATTGGAACAATTAATTAAAGTCATACATTGTGCGGTAGGATGGGGGTCCAAAATGTAACGGACTAAATCAAATCTGATTCTGAAATTATGTTATCAGCTTCGCTCGTATCCACAAACGAAACATGATACCATTAAAGACAAATTTAGATTGAATGAATCTTGAAGAATATTTTTGCAAATTATTTTGTATTTCAGATTCATTGTCTGGAAGAGAAAGACTGTCTACTTTGAAGTAAATACTTCGAATCTCATTGTCAAAACAAATATTTTTATAAGAATTACTCAACTGTGACAACGAGAGTGCAGCATTAATTCTATTGAAGACCACAATTAAATGGTAAATGGAACATGGTTGGACGCCGAAAGATACCTTGTAGAGAGAGATTGTTGGCAAAAGATCGATTGTGCGGGTTCAGAAATAACACTAACACTAGTGTTAGCTAGCTAGTTTGACTAGCTGAAGTGAGATTAAAATACACAGTTTGTAGAGTATAAGTAACAATAAACTGTCAGTGAACGCGGCGACATCAATACATAATATATTGGACCCATTGGAAAGGAGATTGAATAAGATAACACGCCTTCTAAATAAAGGCTACAGAACTCTGCAAGTAAATTTTAGCCTTATCATTTTCGGACCCAATTTTGGTGGAGAAAATTACAGAGGGTAGTACGAGTTCTTGGCAAGGATGGGTTCTTTCTGGGGGCACATAGATGAAGGCTTGTTCTTCGTCCTGTTAGCCATATGGTGGATGCTGCACGCCTTCAGGGAATACATCTTGGTGAGTTTCAGTTTCACTGTGAATTTTGATGCCCCGAATGTCTATCTTTTAGTTTAGTCAGTCTATGTCTAAACATTGGTCTCATCATGTATGGAAACATGCGCATATGTGTATTAGAGTGTTTCTGTGAGAGTGTGTGTTTGTACATGTGTGCTTTTATTTGTTAGCTCGTAAAGTGGGATTTCGGATGCATGAACATGAACATCTATAGATCTTTGTGCATGGTTACAATTTTACATCTCTCTTCTTCAAGTACCTGGTCTGTATTCTATACCTGGCTCCCCAGGAAATCGCGAAGCTGCCGCGGTTTTCATCAGGTGCCGCAATAAACCCGCATTTTTTCTTTTGTGCAATTTTTGCGATTTCTAGCAATTTAGGAAAAAAATATAGCTCTACTGGGCCGTAATAAAAAAAAAAAACTATAGCCTAACTATAACCGGAAATTCAGGCCCGAATACAACACGACAAAGAAAAACAAACAAGTCAGGTCTGAAACAGAGACATAGATCTAGATCTAGCCATGGACAGATTTACAACCTCGTCAAAGTAAAGGACAGACACAAAAACGACAGTGAACGTTCATCATCATGGGTAATTTTCAAACGAGATGTTAGTGTCAGCAGACAAAAGACTGTCGGTGGTGCAATATCGCGTTGGACCACCAAAGAAAGTTCATTGTGGAAAATCACAGGAACCTGAATCAGGGGACCTCCAGTAAAGCGACAAAGCACAATGGTAGGCCACAAGGTTCCCATGCTGTCGCTTCAAAAGGTAGGCTAATTTCTGTCGCAGATTGATAGTTTGAAAAAGATAATAACTAGATCTATGCAGACAAGTTATTTTTAGGATTTTTCGCTCCATATTTTGCAATCTCAATCATTTTGTCTTTGAATTTGATAGGGCTAGTTCTTGCTTCTGCAATGTTCAAAAAATATTTTCAGAAATGCATTTTTGTAGTGATAGTTTGAGGTTGAAGATTTTTTTTTTTTATTGAAAGAAGATAATCATGTCGTAAAACTAATTGATTTCGAAAGCATGCAAGACATGATAAATGCTAATGGTATGAAGCGAGAAATCTTAAAAGAAAAAGTGTTGGAATTGATAATACATAAATTGTTATTTAAATGTTGTACTTTGTGGAGAATAAATAATATCTCTGTTGTGAAACTGTTAATGATGACTGCAAATTCTTTTGTATGTCTACAACCGTTTAAAATGTATTTCAGATCGCATTGAAATTTTCCAGGAATAGGTTTGAGTTCTATTTTTATGATACTCAAATTGTCATGTTTTTTTAACAGAAAAGCCCATAGGAAGATTGCAATTAAAAAATTTTTTCAGGTTGTTTACCTTGCAATTTTTTGAACAATTTTCTGATTTTAAAAATGCACTTTTATTTTGGAAGTATCATCTCCGCAGACTGCTTCATCGATCAGGAAATAAATTCACAAATAAGCAAAGCCAACCAAGCACTAGGGAGACTGAAAAACAAGGTACTAAACCAAAGCAATGTTCGGATGCCAACATAAATCAAAGTGTACAATGATGTTTGATCTCTTCCCTCCTATATGGTTCGGAGACTTGGACACTCTACAGGAAGCATACCAACAAATTAGAGCAGTCCACCAAAGGGCTCTCCATCCGCAGTATACTAGTCATCCAGTGGCAGGATAGCATCACCAACATCGAGGTCCTCGATCGATCAGACTGGAAAAGCATTGAAAGTCTGATTGTCTAAGCCCAACTGAGATGGGTCGGTCATGTCATGCGCATGGAAGAACACCGAGTGCCCAAACAACTGCTATACGCGGCGAACTCGCAAGTGGCGAAAGGGATCTCGGGAGGCCAAAAAGAGCGTTACAATGACTCTTTCTTTCTTTCTTTCTTTCTTTCTTTCTTTGTCGATGTATCATTTTATCACACTGTATGGCGTTTAAGTTCCGAAATGATCTTTCTCCAGCCCTCCATCTACTGATTTTTTTTGTTTCCTTCTTTGAGGGATACCTTTCTATTCTTCAGTGCCTCTTTTATATCAACTTCCCACTTTCTTCGGGGTCTCTTGCCTTGCGTTTTAGCATTGTATGCATATTTAGCTATTCTGTCCTCATTCATTCTGTTAACATGTCCAAACCATCTGAGATGATTAATTTCTATTTTAGTTTTTACACCATTTACATTAGTTTGATCTCTTATTATTGTCTTTCTGATTCTATCTCTTTTAGTTTTTCCTACCACTTAGATATTTCCGCTGCTTGTACTCTGCTGTATACTCTACTGTATGAGGTCCAACTTGCACTGTCATAAAGGAGCGCTGGACAGAAAGCTGTGTTGTACACTGCTATTTTGGTGTTTGTTGACAATTCTTTTTTACCTATGAAAGCCCTTCGTAGATGATAATAAACTGCTGTTGCCTCTGGCTGATTTTTCTCTTAGTTTTTACCCTCGGAGTTAATCATTACTTCCAGATATTTGTAACTTTTAACTTGCTCGAGCGATCTCTACCTAGTTTAAGATTTGTGTGTTTTAGTTTCTCTATTTATTAGCATTATTTTTGCTTTCTTTATTTTCATTCCTCCTTTACTTAGTTCATTGTTTAATATGTTAAATATTATACGGAAGGTCACTTTCAAATAAAAAGGCTAAATCATCAGCAAATGAGAACATTGTAAGATTTACTGGCTTGCGTTTCCACCTACCAACATTGATTCCTTTCATTTTTGAATATATCTTTGCAACAGAATCCATAGAAATGGTGAACAAAAACCGGCTTAGTGTATAACACTGTCTAACTCCTATATGTACTTCAAATTCTTCAGACACATTCTCAGCTACTCACAGCTGCCAGCACATGTTGGTTTATTGTAAAACTTTTAACAGATTCTATTAAGTTTTGCCCTACATTATATTCTTCTAGTGACTGGCATAGTTCATCTCTTCTTACGGTATCAAATGCTTTTCCAAATCTACAAAACAGAGGTGCAAGTCGATATTTCTATCAATAAATCTTTCTATAATCTGCCTAAATATCTTAAATACACTGCACACTTCTTCCTGACCTAAATCCTCTCTGCTGCTCTACACTCTGGTCCTCTACTTTTTTCTGAATCCTCATTTCTAAAATTCTGGCACAAACTTTTCCTGGTACACTTAACATTGATATTCCTCTATAGTTGTGAGCATTCCATTGTAGATCCTTTCTTGTATATTGATAATATTTTTCTTTTACGCCAGTCATGTGGCACTTGCTTCATCTTCCATGCTTGTTGATAAATGGCATGCTGCCTGTCTTCCTTGGTTTTTAACCATTTCTGAATATCTCATCTGCTCTCGGAGACTTTCCTGCCTGAATTTTCTTAATAGCTGTTTGGTTTTTTTCCATTGAGATATCTATACCTTCACTGCTCTCAACTCTGTTTGTCTTTCCTATCACTTGGCATGTACTTCTTGTTTCATATCTTCTGGAGAGGTTGCACAGTTTCTGAAAATACTTTATCCACGTTTCCATAATTTCATTATCTTCCTTCACTCTTTCTCCATTGGTGTTCTTAATTTGTCTGATTGGGCATACCTTGGTCCCTGTGTTCCTGCCCCTTTGGCTGTAAGTATTTCTTCCAAGTTTCCTTCTTTGCTTTGATTCTAATTTTTGACATTCGCTCCACCATGCTATTCTTTTCTTATCCTATGAATATCTTATCTTATGATTTTGGCATCAAAGTATTTTTTATGTTATTTCCAGGACTTCGTTTGGATTTACTATTATTTTGCCACTCTCTTCTTTTGTCGTTGGATTTTCCGATCGTTTTCTATTTTGACGTCGTACAGCCTTAAACACCCCACCATCACTGCTTGCGTTATTTATCTCCTGTACTAACACATCAAGCCCCTCGATTGCTTACTTCCAACGCTGTTGTCTTTAAATTTTTAAATTTTGTCACAACATTGGTATCATGGGTGTTTAGTATTTCAGTCGTAGGATTCTTTGAGCTTCAGATAAGCTCTTTATTTCCTGATCCCATGGTTTTCGATGTGCATTGACAGCTGCCACATTATCTAAAGAGTCTTGGGCGGCCAAATGCAACGCTGCTTTCGCATCTGCCCATAGTTTTTCCGCACTCTCTGTTGGAGTCTATTAGATGCTGATCTACCCGCTCTCAATATTGCTCTCTTCGTATCGGATTGCTCGCAAATTGTGCGCTATCAGTTTTGGATCACTTTTTCTATTTGTGGTATTTCTCCACAAATGTTGCGTGTCTATATTAAGTATGCATGGCTTCCACCAATTTGTGACCTTATGCGTTCCTTCCTATGACTGGGCATTTATAAAATGTTTCTTGCCCTGTTTGGAAATGAAATAATCGACTTGATTATAAATTGCGATTTTATTTCCGTCATTATCCGTTCTACTACCCACCCAGGTTGTTATATTTCTGACTGATCATTGAAAGGCACTTTTGCTTATAAGCAACATTTGTTTCAGAAAAAAATATAAGTGCTTCTCAACTGCTGTTTCTCCATCCCCTTGAATATTTGCCTAGACAAGATACATTTGAGTCACCGCCTTCCCCCACTTTAACGTTGAAGTCCCTTGCTATGATAGTGATAGAACTGTTCTTGACATCATTTATCGTTTTTTCAAGGTCAAATTGAATATATCTATAAGATCTGGATTTTTAGATGATAATGTCGGTGCATAGACATTGATGATAGTGATAATATTCGCTTTACGTTGTTGAATTCCTTTTCCTTCAGTATCACAGTGCAATCCAATTTGAACACAACATATTCTATTATCCACTCTCCACTGAATTCTTATGTTGTTTCTAAACTTGTTGTTTATTCGAAACCCGTTTCAGAAGTGTCGACATTCGGTCTTGAAGCATACGTATTTATTGTGATTAGTTGTCGACCATTCTCTGCCATTGCTAATCTTCGTCTCTTGAATAAAAACGTCTATATTATATGTGTGTAGATCTGTTTCTACGTTTGTTTGGTTACTGATGTCAATCAATCCACCGAGGTTGAACGTGCCTATATTGAAATTAAAACAATTCTTTCCCTTCAAGCCGAAGAATATAGTCCCTAGACAAACCTACTGTGCATGGCTCGGCATCAATATGTTGTCAGCCTTGTTCAGTGGAAGAAAATGTCGTCCATTCTGCGCCATTGTTAGATCTAGATCTAATTTTCGTCTCCTGTATATGCCTAAAGACAATGTCTGTACTAACACGTGTACTTATACGTGTCTAGATCTGTTTCTACCTTTGTAGAACTATTTTGTAGAAAT
>JBBPCV010373045.1:0-12073 GCA_037974505.1 Plocamopherus tilesii
CCTGGCCCCCTTAGCCTAAAATTGTGACAAGGATCCTTGTCCCTGGCCCCCTTAGCCTAAAATTGTGACAAGTATCCTTGTCCCTTACCCCCTTAGCCTAAAATTTTGTCAAAAATCCTTGTCCCTGGTCCCCTTAGCCTAAAATTGTGTCAAGGATCCTTGTCCCTGGCCCCCTTAGCCTAAAATTGTGACAAGGATCCTTGTCCCTGGCCCCTTTAGCCTAAAATTGTGACAAGTATCCTTGTCCCTTACCCCCTTAGCCTAAAATTGTGACAAGGATCCTTGTCCCTGGCCCCCTTTGCCTAAAATTGTGATGAGGATCCTTGTCCCTGGTCCCCTTAGCCTAAAATTGTGACGAGGAACCTGGTCTCTGCCACCCTCTGTATGCTGTTAGATCTAAATAACTTCTTGGAGGAACAACATTCAATTCATATTTTATTTTAGATATATAATATATTAATGAATTGTCTTCAACTACATAGAACATAAACAGATTTTCATACTTAATCAGTCATGACAAATTGACAGTGATAAATGTATTTAAACTGGTTTCAGATCAAATAGCCCATCTGGTGACTGGTAACTTTACAAACTTTGGCCAGGGATTAGCAATGATTTATGGGTCTTTTATAGTCCTTAAGTCCTTTTGGCCAACTTACACTGTCAGTAAACATGGAGGCGATGCTGCTTCATTGACAGCTCAACCTCTTATTATTATTCGAAGATTGATTTCTGCTAAGAACGTCTGTACTGCCCTATCCATGTAAAAAAATTAATAAAAAATATAATATGTAAACACCTAACTTAAACTGGAAGGTAGAATGTTTAGAAATTCCATGTATATTCTAAAATACTGATGGCTTGGGTCCTTTGGAATTTCTCTCAAGATTTATATCCTATTTGCCAGTAAAATCTCAAGGTTGTATTATATCTTTTGAAATTTATTATATAAACTGAGTCATATACTTTGATCATTAATCTCGCAGGTGCCATGTGTCTTTGTTTTAAACTAAGATCAAGTTCTCTCATTATTTAGATTTAATTATTCCATGTCATTAACTATAATAATGATGATGGTCTATTTGTTTTTGATTTGATTAGAAGCTGATGGGAACTACCTAGAGATTATATGTAAGTTGTAAGTCACCATGAGTGTCAACGTCAGTTTGAGTGACACTCCTGGAGTCTCGGCATACTTTGATGGCCAACCGATTCAGGATCAAGTTGATGAGGAAGTCCGTCGGGAAGAAGAACGGCAAGAGAAAGAGGTGAATATTGTTAGATCTTTGCACACAGCTGTGTGCTCCCTTTCCTTCATCTAACTTCTCAATCTACACCAATCCAAGCTACAACATAACTATCTGTTCATTTTCTCATATTTTGAATTTTTGATGAACAGATAATTAATTTAATGTTTTCACTTACCTGCACTTTTTTTAAAGTAGATCCTTAATTTGATTAGACAGAATCGATGTGCCTCTCTGTCAACTTTCTTTTACTTCTCTCGAACAAAGTTAGGTATCCAAGTGATACCCCTGATTTTGGGAGACTAATTAATTTTTGAGTGACCTTATTATTTTTTATTTTTTTTTTTTACTTATTCATACTAATACAGTTACAGGCACATTGGGATAAGCAAATGTGGGATTTGAATCACAATATCAAAGCAAAACCCCTTTATCAGAGAGAGAATAGGGGGAAAAGAAATAGAAGTTTCCAAATTCATGTATTATAAAATCAATAAATACCCATTTTCAGTGATAGCTCAAGTAGGAAGGAAGGACTTAAACATTTTGCTGAATGAATGACTCAACAAAGAGCAATATCCCCAACTGATATCTTCCTAATAAATAGTATCATATCATAATCAAATCTTAGGTGAAACTGAAATTATCGTTAACACAACAATCTTATTCATTCTAGCTGCGAGATTTGTTAGCCAGTGAATTAGAAGACTTTGAGGATGACTTTTTATCAGAGTCGAATTCGGATGAAGATTCTATGAATGTCAGCCAGGCTTCCACCCTTCGTGGCAGGTAAATTCTGAAGAGTATATTTAATCCATTTTGATGGTCACAAGATTTTTTTCAAAATTCATGTGTTACAAATGAATCAACTCACCCTCTTGTCACTCACATTGCTAGGTCCAGAACTACAAGATATAACAGTCACAGATTTATTCACATAAATGCAAAAAAAAAAAACCCAATCACATCTGAATTCAACCTTACCAAATGGCATCAGTTGATCTCTGAACAAGCACTGATTTTAATGTAATTATTTTCTTAATTAATAATGACCCCAATTTAAATGAGTTAATTCACATCTTCATATATCTGCAATGGTTTTTATGCTTATGATCTTTTCAATTATTGATTGAATCATACATAACTGTACATTTTGATTTTCCTTTTTTGGGATGAATAAAGTATTTGAATTGAATTGATTTTCTGTGATAAAGCCAAGGTTTCTTTCTTTGCAACTCAAGCATAAGCATTATATTTTCTCAATTTTTTTTTTTTCAATTTTCATGGAAGAAGAAAAGCTAATAATGACATACAAAATATGACAGGTGATAGGTGTGAAAAGTCATTATTCTTACTTTGTTCTATTTGATGGAAAACCTAGAGCTCTGAAAGATCAAGACAAGAGGAGTGCCGATGCTAATTATGTGACAGAATACAGAGATAACAATGGTGTCCCAGGCACCTTCCTCTCTCCAGTGGTTGTACAGCAATTATCCGATACAGCCGCTGATGATGACTGGATGATGAAGATCCAGGGCACTTCAGGAACAATGCCCTCCCCTTACCGCCCACAAGCCTTTCATCAAGAAAATTTTAATCCATTCGCGAAACCAGAGGCCCACCACCACACGGGTGAAGGCAATCATCACTCACTGTCTCATGCCCATGAGAGCTCTGTCGAAGAAAGAGTTCCTATCACATCTCAACAAGATGTTAACAGACACCTGAAGCATTACCAAATGCCAGACCACTTTTCACCACACCAGAATGTCACTGTGACATCAGCTTCTAATGACAATGCTGTTGGCTTACAGGATGTTGAATCAAAAAATGTGCCACCTCCCCTCCCATTGTCAGCTCCTCCATCATTACCCTTCAGGGGTAACATCTCTAAGGAAATTCATCAGAATGTTGCTGTAAGTAGATCAGTGGTGCTAAGAATACTCATAGGAAGCCATTTAGCTTCTATACATTGACTGCAATGATGACTCTTTACTAGAAGGAAAAATTAGTTGTTTGAAACATATGTGGGATATAAATATATTGAGATCATCATATTAATATTACAGGTATTATTCTTTCTACTACAATGACTTTGTTTTAATTTTCAGTCCTCTTAATATTTACCGTTTTCTCAAAGACCAAATGCCTGTTTTCTTGTTTCTTCCCATTTAGCACTTAGATATTATAGTTATATATCCACTGCTGTATTTCGGTTCTGCTCAGATTATCAGAAAGGTTGTTGCCATTGGAAGGTAGACTGAGATTTGAGTCTCATTGGCATACAAGTTAAATGATTAAACAGTAATACTTGGTAGAATGTGATTATGCAAGTCATTCTTAGTTTCTCTGAGACAGTAGTCTATCCTCCTGATTTTAAAATCGATTATCATATTATACACTTGAATTGAGTGATACAATGTTGTCAAAGACAAGGTTGGGATTTGTGACTCGAAAGAGGGACTCGTTTTCAGTCCATTTAGTTGATCACACAACCACAATGTAACACAAGATGTCATTTACAACATACTTGTATTTTTTGGAAGTAGGATGTAAAGGGAATATCGGCTAGTACTGAAGGACACACACACACAAACACACACACACACACACACACACACACAGACATGTTGATTGATTAGCATACTTTAAGTGAAGACAAATTTCTTGTGCTAGCTGCAGTTATTATTATATTTCTCATTTTGATGTTTCAATCCCTAGTCAGACTCTATTTTTTAGTTTGATTTACACTTGTTTTTCATGTTAAACAGGTGTCTGATGATGTATATTCTGGCTACCAAGTGCAGTATAATGCGACTGCAAAGCAAGATATCAATCCAGAGGGTTACTTCTATTTGGGGGAAAAACATGCTGATTTCTTCTTGAAAGGTACAGCATTTGACATGAATATATAAATAATGATTAACTATAAAGGGGAGTCAAAACTTAATGGAAGTTGACTTCTATCTTAAAAACTAAATAATAAAGGAACATGTGTGATAGTGCAAATTGAAGGCACATTTCTCAGGATCAGATATTTATTTATCAACATAGTCTCCTGTCTTTTCCATAGTCATATTCCTCCTTTTTGTTAAGCTATGTATGCCATCTTCCTAAAACTGATTAGGTCAGTCTTTCAACCAGGCTTTGACAGCAGATTTGACTTCTTCATCGTCCTTGTATTGGTGAACCCTCATAGCTTCTTTGATTGAACCAAACAGATCAAGTCTGATAGAGCCAAATCAGATGACAATGGTTGATATGGAAGCAATCCCAGCCAATTGAAATAATTGTCTCCCTTGTCAATACACTTGTATGCATAGAGGCATCATCACGGTTGAAAAGTACTTCACTCATTTCCAAATCGGGTCTGACATGGCAAATTCTTGCTTTGAGGCATTTAATTGACTGGATGTATGATTCTGAGTTTACAGTCTTCTCTTTGGGGCGGGAATTATGTGTGGATCCTGCCATGCGTGTCTCAGAAAGCATTGGCTATGATTTTGCTGATTTTTTTCTCTCTTGATTTTCTTTGTTTTTGGTGAAGTTGGAAGGCACCATTCCATTGAATGTCGCTTTGACTCAGGCCTGTAGTGATGGCCATGCTTCATCTCCATGAATGAATCACTGATAAAAGATCTTCTTTTGTAACAATGTACCTGCTTTGTCTTTTTCTCAGGCGTCAGTTGTCTTGGATCCCAAAGAGCGCAAACTTTTGAAAACGCAAGCGACTTCACAAGGTTATAAGCATGTCTGGGGCTAACATCTAACTCCATAGATAGCCCATCCAATGGAATTCTTCTATTTGTTCTGATTAATTTATCTGCTTTTGCTCTTATGGTCATTGACACTGTGAGAAGGTCTGCAAACATGAGGCTTGTCTACTTAGCTTGGAGATAGCACCCCTTCTTCTTCATTTTATCGATACACCTGCAAATGCTGCTTAAAGTTTCAAAATTGAAGCTTGATCATTGTAAAGATTTTAAAGTCTTTTTGTGGATACTTGCTGATGTTTCTCCCTCTGAAATCACAAATTCTGTTACAGCTTTTTGTTGGACTTCCTGTATGGCAAACAGTTTGAAATGACTTCACCAAATCAAATACTGTAATATCCAATTTTCAAAAGAAATCATTTTGGTGTGGAGAGTATGGTTGTAATTATGTGTATTCCAAGTTTCATAAAATTTGATGCAAAAACATGGCTGTTATGACCACATTTCCATTACTCTTTGACTCCCCCATGTAAGAGTATTTATGTGGTGCCAAAATAATAATAATGATTAAAAAAATATGGATGAATGGAGGCACTATACAAATTCAAATACATATAATATGTACCCAAAGTAAAACTTAAAAACAAACATATTTATATCACTCAATACAACAATTTTCCAAAAGTACAATCATTATTTACATCAAAACATGTTTGTTTAACATTTATGTTAGCTTACGGCCCTTTAATTTAAGAACCCACTAAATCAGTGAAACAATTGTTATTTTAAAGTCACCCCACCATCACCCTGAAAAACCTACGTATAACACCAAGGAAGTAAGTCTGTCCGAAAAAGATTTTATTAACTTTACCCATTCGCTCCCCATATCAATGACTATTTCAGCAATCCAAATGATCTACTTGTAGACATACATATAGTAAGAGTTATTATCATTTCCAGTGTACAACGTCTTATGATGGACTAAAACGCTTGTCATTCTCTTTACCACCTTAGTTCATATCTACTTTCTGAAAGTACATATGTTTTGAATGCAGCAAGATTAAGTAGAATAAATGAGATGATTCTGAAGTTTGTTTTTTTGTTGTTGTTTTTTTAATTTTTTTAATTTGAATTCCACTAAAAGTTTAGGTTTGAAATCTCACATTACTTAAGAATCATGAATCTTTGCATGATCGCAGGGAGATGCTTGATATAAGAAATAGGCTAAGTTTCATTTTCTAAAATGAATACTTTTTAGTTGGAAAATATTTGCTTTTTCAGAAAGCACAATTTTTATTTATCAAATTTAAGTAGATGTTCCAGTAATTGTACCAAAATTACAACTCAGACTGGCAAAGTTAAAGTCAATGACAACAGTTAGTTTTGTTTGTGGTCTGTCTCTCTCTGAATCTGTTTTTGTTTTATTTGTTTATTGTTTTTTGTTTTTTAAATTAAAATACATTACTATGTCGCTGTAGTGGATATTTATGGATTGCTAGGAAATACTTGTGTGTAGCTGCCAGCGACTTACTTCTGTCGTCATGTAACATTCAGTCTTCAGAGTGTCAAGTCCGCAACAAGTAGATTGTAGTGCCCTGGCACTGCATCTCTACCATGTCCCCCAATGTCGTTTTAGCAATCATTCCAGTGTATGTTGTGGGTGTTCATATTTCTGTAAGTGTGTGGTATTGTATGGGATGAGTATAGAGACTGTTAAGCTTCATCTTTAAATGTCCTTTCAGAGGGTACAGAGGAGAGAAGAACGTACGATCAGCTGGAAATTCTCTACCGAGCTCGGGGTCGTGAGTTAGAAGATCTCCAATGGAAGCTGGAGAAACAGAAAGATGAAGGCGCCAAGGAGATACGAATTCTCAAACATAAATTGGCTGTTTCTAGTGGTAAGTGCTACTTTTTTGCTTTAATCCATTTGACTCTGATCTCCTGCCTTTTAAAAAACCATAAACCTGTTTTCCTGAACACACTTGCCATAAGTAGGCACAGGGTCCTTTTTTGATCTGATGCCTGATTACTGATATAACCATAGCAATAGAAAAATAGGAGTAGTTGTTAACAAGTTTTTAACAGTTTTTTGTCCCATTAACAATATTAACATAGAGTGTACCCCTACTACCTATGTATCAAAGGCTTGTTCCATAGAAAAGCATAGCTTCTACCATTGTATTGTCTGGGTAGGGTTTAAAGAGTTGACGATGGGGGCATGTTTTTTTCATTTTTGATAACCGGAATTGACCTTTAAAAAAATAGACATCTATTTATCTCTTTACATTTACTGATATCTCCATTAACTGAAATGTGATAAATTGATGATTTTTATTCGCATCAACTTTGTCATTGCAGGAGAAGCTGAAGGAGCCCAAGAGAGTCTAAAACAATGCCAGATTCTTCTACAACAGTCAAAGTCTGATCTCTCCGATTCAAGTGGTCGGATCCGTGCATTAGAAGCACAAATTTCCTCGTTGACTGAAGTGAAAGAAGAGGTATGTGAAGCCAGTTTTATTTTAAAGTAATCCGCTTAAAGTAAACTTGTTTAGTTGAAATCAACTGTATTATACCCATTATTTTCCCTTAATAGCCCTATGTATCACAATTCAGATGACATCAACTGTTTTGGGGTGGACTTTCCCATAAACTCAAGTGTCTAACTGTCAGACCTTGTGTTGTGATTTCTTGACTTCTTTGCAGTCTACAAAAAGCGTATATCTATTGGAGACAATGGGAACCTGTCATACCATTCTGGTAACGGGCATCTGCTTTTTTTTCTGATGCTGAAATAATTTAAATAAGTTATCTGCAATGTATTCTAAGACATTTATGTGTCCATGCTTATTTTGTTGCATGGGAAATATCTCCATCTGTGTTTAATATCTGAATGAAAAAGAATTGGTACCATTACCTATGAAAAAAAGTTTAAGTTGAAACCTTCAGGCTCTGCTGTAGTATACTTCATACTTTTTTCCTTGCCCCATTGAGATATAAAATGACACCTCTAGGGATGGATGATTTTATCAGAATATAGATATTCAGAATGATATTGAATTTTTCAATTTTCTAAACATCCTCTAATTATTTTTTTAGCCATATTTTACTTGTCTTAGTTTAAAAGTAATGTACAGTCGAGATAACTCAATCCAAATCCTCTTATTTAAGGTTCATTCATTTTCTTTTTGAAATAATGGAATCAAGCGTAAGGCAAACAGTTGGATTGGTTAATCCAGATCTCATCATACTGTATCCTATTTGCCTTTTGGCTGATTAAAAAATTCCTGTCATAAATTATAAATGACAGAAGCTACATAATGGGTGCTCATGCTGCCTTTTTCCTGTATTTAAACAATGCGTTTGTTTCATGAATGGAAACCTGACCAGACAGCTCTCATTGTCATTGGCATATTGTAAAAAGTATCCTTTGCTGGTTACTTCTTCTGACATCACCCGTTTCCTTGTAACAATATTGCAATGATTTTCATGTTTTCACAGGATATGGATTAAGCAGGATGTACTTTGGTTTTTGTTTGGTGGTTTGTTTGGTTTTTTGTTTTCTTTTGTTTTTGGTTGTTGGTTTATTTGTTTGTTTGTTTGTTTGTTTTTTTTGTTTCTTTAATTCTTCATGAATTTTGGAATTGAGGTGGAATGGCATATATCTGGATTAATGAAGTTGGTAAATCTGCACTTCTATGGAGATATTATGTGAAATTTTGATAGCTAATAACTTTTTACATTGTATAATGTCATCAACTCTTGATAACATAATATAATGTTGATAAAATTTTGCCTCATTTTCATTTGCAGCTGATTAAAAAGTTGCAGATTGGAGAATCAACCATAGAGAATTTGAGCCATCAAGTCCAGGAGCTTCAAGATACAGAAAGTTTGAGCAGAGCAAGAAATGAACATGAGGCCGTGGTATCTTCACTCAGTCAGCGATACGAACGGGAAATTCTGTCCTTGAAGGAGAAACTAGATGAGACAAGCACAAATTTAACAACCAAGGTTTTATTTTTTCATTGAGAACATGGACAACTTCTGTCATCTTTTAATTTTTGTAATAAAAAAGCAACGACAAACCCATCATATCGCATATCAAAACAAAGCAGATTTCCTCACCTTTTTAAGCGAATGATTAATGTATTCATACACTCTACTCAGATTTAGTGCGCATTTAAAGTAGATCCACTTCTGCAAAATATAATTCACATTTTACTAGTCGTTAATTTCCATGAACGAAAAGCATGGGCTTTCAAATAGAAATGGTTTTTAATAGTTTGAAATATTAATACAATGTTATAAAGCGTATGGTACCTTAAAAATTAATTTGTAAAAGAACTATAAAAGATAGCTCAAAAATTCAAAAAGCATAATAATCAGCATATTTTATAGCTTTTAGGAACAATAAACCTGGAAAAGTCAGAATTGCGTCACTTACGCCCTTTTCCCAGACTTCCACACAAATAATTCAAACCAACGCCAGTTCTCTGTTGGTACTTATTCAGTATTTGTATATCTTACAATTTTGAATACATTTCTTAGGTCATATGTTTTACAAATTTATTTAATTTTCTTCATGCGTTTTCTGTCTTTATTTTTATGTCTAAAGAAATACTTTGTGATCTTTTACATGTTTGTCACACAGTTCTCCTTTTAAAACAGTTTTTGTTTTTTATTTATTTTTTTTTGTTAAACTCCATTTTTATGTCCTAGCATTCTTCTACTTCTTAATTAAAAAGAAATCCTCCTTTTCTTTATTAGTGCACCCTTATAACTGTAGTCCAGTGGGTTGCTTTTTTTTTTTTCTGATGCTGCTGTTACATTGTAAAATTTTTTAGTCATTATTGTCTTCTTTTTTTATCTATACCAGACTGAAGAGACTTGTTGGCTGAAGAGGCAATTGGCAGACAGTAGCAAGGAGTTGGAGCAGGCTCAAATTTCAAGAGGGGAAACTATAAATAGACTGACCAAGAGTCTAGAAGATAGCCAGAGGCAGTGTCAAAGTCTGCTAGAGCGTGGTAATAAATAGAATTAAGAATAGTATTATTGTTGATGTTTTTGATTGACCCAGGTGTTGATTTTTGTGTGTATGAACAATTATCCCTAATGCTCCCTCTATTTGTGATGATTATGTATTTGAATTTAGTGATATAGCCTCCCTATTTTTATTTTTATAAGGTAGAGATGTGTTGGTATGGACGAAGTCAAAGTGGGAATATACTATTATCCTTATTCAAAACAGAGGCTTTTTTATTTATGTAGATATTCCTATATATTATTAAGAACTTCAGTATGATTCACTACTGTACAACAATTCAATTCCAGATAGATCAGTCAGTGTTACTTTCTGTTACTTTCTCTCTTTTTGTATTTTTTAAAATCATTATTTTTCAAGTGATTTAATCTCTCTATGCATTCTATAACATCTTTATCTCTGTACAATATTATAATTATTTCAAAGGATCCTTTGCTATACAATTACCATTTTCCTTGAAATTACTACTTTTAACAGTGAGGTTCTTTTTTTTTTTTTACCTCTCTTGGGTGGCAAGTTACAGATGTAGCAAAATAAAGTATTACTATTGACAATTAATTATAAAGCTTTCTGTGTTTCGTATATGTGGAATCAGTATGTGCATTATTATCTCATTATACTATAGTTGAATCTTACTATGAGACCTGGGCAATCTCACTATTGCATAGATATTTGGCTTAGGTGGTCTGTTGATGAACTGGAGGAAATTTTCTCTTTTTACAAGAAAAGAAGTGCAAAATGCAGTTTATACCGAGAGTAATCTATGTCTTTTAAATGTTTGCAGCATCAGGACAGGAAGTTGCTTCATTGCGGGTACAACTTCAACAAACCATTGCTTCCAAAACTATCTCAGAGGACATGTGTTCATCGTACAAGGTATTAGATCAGAACACTAGATAAATGGTGGTGTATTTAATCATTTAATTATTAATGAACAGATAGAAATTCTCTTCACCTCACTCCACTTGTAAGAAGATTGCACCTCTATTCT
Organism: Plocamopherus tilesii; assembly: GCA_037974505.1. Taxonomy (NCBI): domain Eukaryota; kingdom Metazoa; phylum Mollusca; class Gastropoda; order Nudibranchia; family Polyceridae; genus Plocamopherus; species Plocamopherus tilesii. The sequence goes on from JBBPCV010373045.1 coordinate 10,993, forward strand.
CTTCCTCATTTAGACCCATGTACTCTGTCGTACTCTTACTGACCCTCATTCCTCTCTTTTCTAGTGCATTTTGGCACTTCCCCAGATTCACTTGGATCTTTCTCGAATATTATATTATTATTATTATTTTTATTATTATTATTATTATTATTATTATTATTATTATTATTATTATAATTACTATTATTATTTTTATTATTATTATTATTATTATTATTTTATAATTATTATTATTGTTATTATTATTAATATTACATACAATATTACATACTATATACATATTATATATTGTTACACACATAATGATATGTGTGTGTGTATGTGTATGTGTAATATGTTCATGTATGTAGAAATTCTTGTCTTGCTTTTGTAACTCATTAAACAAAATTATTTTTGTCAAATTTGGTATTCTCTTTCTTTCTCATTCTTGCTTTGTTTCCCCCTTGTTATTTTTGATAATACCACAGTATTGACTTTCAGTTTCCCTTGCCTTGTTTTTCACATTGTTCCAGGCTGAAATAAAGGAATTGAAAGAACATCTGAACATGTTTGAATCAGCATCTGCACTAGGGGCTGTCACCACAGCCGGTGGTGCCTCCACCCAGAGTGGGCCGTCCCTGGACGACTCCATGACGGATCTCGGCATCAAAAAGGCTCTGGATTTCGGAACTCCCCATTCAACTTCAAAGTAAGTCTTTTAGGTGTCATAGGCCTCTCTCAAACCATGTCCTTTCAGGCAATCCCCGGATATTGATTTTTAATCATAATGTAAATGCAGATTAAAGTTGTTTCATATAGTGGATTATGTATTTATTGCTGCTCTATAAGGTCCCTTGATAAGCAACAAGGCTATTGCGAAGCATTCTAGTAGATGGAGTGGTGTACATATGCTAATCGTTTTGTAAGCTTTGACTCATGGCAGAAGACATGCATCTTGAGATATTGGAGTGCATTTTAATGTTGTTGACACCGTGCTGTACCATCAGCATAGATAATACATTGTACATAATTGAACACATTAAATCAAATAATACATTGTACACACAGAATTGAAGAAAAATAGATCTAAACACACAAATGA
>JBBPCV010374154.1:0-2500 GCA_037974505.1 Plocamopherus tilesii
AATAATAATAATAATAATAATAATAATAATAATAATAATAATAATAATAATAATAATAATAATAATAATAATAACGAGCATGATCCCTCGATCGTTGCACGGGAACCAACATTGAGATCAAAATTAATTTCCAATTTTCTTTAAAAAAATATATTAAAAAATGTGAAGTTGAAAATAAAAATAAGGATGAAAAAAGTTAATGAGGCCAAATGCAAAGTCGTACATGTGTGGTTAGAAAAAAGTAATAAAAATTTTAATTAGAAAAAAAAAGTGTCACTGCCGGGGTTCGAACCCACTACCTTCAGACTGTGAGTCAGATGCGTTACGCACTAAGCAACTGAATCCCCGTAATCCCTGATGGGGCAAAGTTAGGTTTACATACCGGTAGAGATCGAATCCTAAATCTAAGTCTGCTGGGAATAATTGGCTGAATGTTTCTAGCCAGAGTCAGTGCTTTCAAATTTTTCAAATATCTAGATCCATAATATACTGAATCTAGCATCGTTTCAATATTAGATTTCACAGGTAGATCTAGATTTCTAAATCTAGATCTAGAATATATAGAGAGATTCAGACCTAGATTCTTGATCAAAATCTAAATTAGATGAACGATTGATTTGTATATCCTCGGTTAGATCTAAAATAGGTCCACGTTATATCATTATAGGTCTAGATCACCAGTCTAAATCTCGAAGATCAACATCATCCCCATCACCATCATCATCATCATCATCATCATCATCATCATCATCATCATCATCATCATCCTCACTGTCACCATGACCATCACTTACACCAACACTGTCACCAACACCAACACCATCACCAACACCATCACCATCTCCAATACCATCACCAACACCATCACCAGCACCAACACCAACACCAACACCATCACCATCTCCAATACCATCACCATCACCAACACCATCACCAACACCAACACCAGCACCAACACCATCGCAAACACCATCACCAACACCATCACCAACACCATCACCAACACCAACACCATCACCAACACCATCACCAGCACCAACACCAACACCAACACCATCACCAACACCAACACCATCACCATCACCATCACAATCACCATCACCATCACCAACACCATCACCAACACCAACACCAACACCAACACCATCACCACCACCACATTATCATGATAATGACAATAATATAATGATAATAATAATAATGATAATAATAATAATAATAATTACATAACAACAACAACAATAATAATAATAATAATAATGATAATAATGATAATAACAACAACAAAAGCCTCTAAAAGCCAACAACAACCAAACACCAAAACAAAACAAAACAAAACACCGATCTACTCTGTGCCTTGCCGTCAACTCCATCAGGTCAAATCCTTTAAACTGCCTTTACGAACTTCTTACGAACCCTTGGTGTGTAATCGAGCTCTTAATGCATGGGCTTACTACAGTGATCTGCCATATTATTACGGAGTTTTCGTTGGCAACCGGAAGTGTCCAGACACATACGTTCCTATTGTCAAACAAGAAACAGCAATTTTTTTTATTTTTTTTACACGAGCGTCTGTAATACTTCACCGGACACTATTCGTTACTTCAGAGTCCGATACACCTTGTGGCTCATTACCAATATCCATTTTAGTTTTAGTCGAAATATTCTTTCTTTCTTTCTTTCTTTCTTTCTTCGTCGACATCCATTTTACCTTTACGTGTATGGCCATTAAGTTCCCGTTAGTCTAAACATGTGTTCGTTTAATTGTGTGTTTGTTTGCCGACGTTCCCAGGCGATCTAGACCCGAACTTGAATGGCTTCCACTGTATTTAAAAGTCATCCCGTTCGCTATAAAAACGTCGTTCGTAGAAAATACCATTTTTCCTTCTTCTCTTTTGGTCTCCACTGACGTCACACGGAAAGAGAAAGAGAGTGAGAGTTATCTCCCGTAGGGGCGATTTCCATACTTGGCGCCAAATCACGGGAAAAGGGCCAATCCAATAGCACTTTGGATAAGTTTGGAGATTTGGTCTCATCTTTACTCTAGACGCCGTCCTAACCAAATATGCATTTTGATCGAAGCTCTTCTCCGTACACCCAACCCCTACACCCCCACACCCCCGTCCTTCTCTCTCTTTCTCTGACCATCGACCCGGCTGTGATCTTTATTTGTTTCCCTCGCATTTTCTTCTCTCACTCGTTTCCTCCTTCCTGTCGCAATCTTTACCCATGACCATTTTCTGTCTTCCCCACTTTCTATCTTAAATTCTTTCTTTCGCTCTTTCTTTCTTTCACCCATTCTTTCTTTCGTTCTTTTTTCTAATTTCTCTCCCCCCCCCCCCTTTTCGTTCTTTCTTTCTTTCTTTCTTTCTTTCTTACTTTCTTTCTCTCTTTCTTTCTTCCCCCTTTGACGGTCTTCCCCTTTTTCTTTCTTCACATCTTTCTTTTTGTTAAACATTCCTTTCTTTAAATCTTTCTTCCAATTTACAAACGGAGTTTG
>JBBPCV010374154.1:7500-12068 GCA_037974505.1 Plocamopherus tilesii
GACGAGGGACAGTGAGTGAGTTGAGCGTGAGATACAGAGAAGCGCGATTGTGTTGTGTTGGGAAAAGTGATTCTAGTTTATTATTGTGAAACAGGAAGCCAGGGGCCCCTGTAGAATCGGACTAAAACTAAACTGTTCTGGTCGTGGATTAACATATTTATAAGGAGCTGTTTACAAGGAGGTGAGAACTCAAACTTGACCAAAGGTGGGTACGATATACACTAATACCAGTGCGTTAGACTTCATATTACAAGCTATTTCGGCAACACGCGCGATTCAAGATGGCGTCCTTTGAGCTCGACAAAGTGCTTAAGCCATTTCATGGAGAGAGAGATGTGACAGCATGGCTTAGCAGAGTCGAACTGGTTGCAAAGCTAGCAAAAAAGAAGACGGATCTGACCACCATTATTCCATTATATGTAGAAGGAGGCGCCCTTGGCCTTGCAGTCAATCTCGAACTCCCTGAGGAGGAGCAACAGGATGCGGAGAAATTAAAGAAGGCTTTATTAAAGGCATTTTCGGACAGCACTTTCACTGCGGTTAGCCTGAAATGGCGGGGTGAGTCAGTTGACATTTTTGTGACAGAGATAAGGAAGCTGGCAAGGGAGAGTGGGTTCAAAGGTGAAGCCCTTGAAGATGTGGTGAGACTAGCTTTTGTTACCGGGGTGCCTGACAGTGTGTCTGTAGAGTTACAGCAAACGGACAACGCAGATAGGTTACCCATGGCGGATATTCTAGGCCGTGCATGAATACTCATGGCAGAAAGCGAGGGTCTACAGCGACCATGGTGGCTGCAGGAGCCCCGAACTCAGTAAAATGGGCCTCGATGAACACTGAAAGGGGTGAGCACAGCAAAAACAATGTGATGAGTTGTTGGGAGTGTGGGGGACCGCATCCTGTAAGATATTGTCCCAAGAAAGAATCTGAGAGATCGAAGATCAAGTGCTACAGGTGTGGGGGGCCACACCCATTCAAATGCTGCAGAGAAAAGGAGCCCAAAGAAAGTGGAAAGGACGTGGCGGGCTGCCAGTTGGAGACTGTCAAGGGCGTGTTGAGTAAGGTGTCAGTAATTGTTGTCAAGATAGCAGGAGAGAGGAAACTTGCATTGGTGGACACAGGGTGCACACAAAGTATGGTGTGTCACATGCAGGAAGGAGATGTAGCTGGAGAAGGTTCAGTGCTAGCATTTGATGGTAGGGAGGTGAAGTACCTAGGACTTAGACTAGAAGACACTGAAGATAGGTGAAACGGAGGTAACCCAAGAAGTCAGGTTGGTCGAAAGGTTGGCAGGCAGTGTAGAGGTAGTGTTGGGAATGGACGTGATCGCTCAGCTAGGTGGAGTGACGGTTGACGGTGATGTTGTGCGTTTTGGAAAGGCAAGGGTGTGCGCAATGACTATGCTACGAGAACAGCCGCCTGACATTACTGACAAGGACTTTGAAGCTTGGTTCGACGGAGAGAATTGGATTGTGCGGTACAAACGGGGAGCCCAAACTGAAGAATAGGTTCAGTGAATATGATACATCCCTGGATGATGCCAAGAAGACCCAGTATGAAGCTGAAGTAGACTGATGGATTGAAGAGGGGATACTGATTCCATGGACCGGTGAGGAAGGTGGGTTGCTGCCGTTGATGGCTGTCAAACAAGTGACGAAGAACAAGGTACGACCAGTGTTAGACCTTAGGGAACTGAATGAGAATGTCAGTTGCCACACTGGGGATGATGGTATTGACGTATGTGGCGAAAAATTGAGGGAGCGGCATCAGGTACAAGGAGAAACAGAAATTGTGGACCTAAAGGCCACCTACTTACAGATCCATATCACACAAAACCTGTGAAAACATCAGCTGGTGAGGTTCAAAGGTCGTAAGTACTGTCTGACTAGATTGGGGTTTGGACTGAATGCAGCGCCAAAGATAATGTCCAAGATTCTAAATGCTATTTTAGAGAACGACAACGCTGTTGATGAAGGCACAAGTTCATACATTGATGACATCTATGTGGCCACTTCTAAAGTGACATCGCAGCGAGTTGTAGACCATCTAGCAACGTTCCGCTTGAAGGCGAAGGAGCCAGGGAAATTGGATGGAGGCGCTGTTCTTGGGTTGAAACTGACCAAACAGAATGGTTCATTGCAGTATGGCCGTGCAAAGGAGATTCCAGTGGTGCCGGACGATTTGACTAAGCAGAAGATGTTTTCCATATGCGGGAAACTCACAGGACACTACCCGACGGCCGGCTGGCTGAGGGTGGCCTGCAGCTTTTTGAAACAGCATGCGGAGGCTGAGTGCTGGAATGATTTGGTTGACGACACGACAACGGCAAGACTGAAAGAATTGGTGGAGCATGTAAGACAGGATGACCTGGTGCATGGTAGATGGAAGGTTTGCAATGTGGGAAAAGGAGTAGTGTGGTGTGATGCCAGCGACCTTGCTTTGGGAGTAGTGGTGGAGATTGGTGGAACGGTCATGGAAGATGGATCCTGGCTGCGGAAAGCGGATGACCATGCAGACATCAATGTGGCCAAGTTGGAAGCAGTATTAAAGGGCATTAATTTGTGTCTGAAATGGGGATTAAAGGAGATAACGGTCAGGACAGACTCTGCCACGGTGGTTGGGTGGTTGAAGCTTATGTTAAGTGGGGAGAAACAAGTGAGGACGAAGGGTGCCGCAGAGATTCTGATTAAGAGAAGACTGGGAGTGCTGAGGAGCTTGGTCAATGAACTAGATTTGAGAGTCCAGGTTGAATTTGTAAGGTCATCAACAAACAAGGCAGACGTACTCACTCACGTATGGAGGAAGTGGCTTGTACAGAAGGTTGCAGATGTTGGATGCATGTCCGAAGAAGACATGAGGGACATGCACGGTCATCATCACTTGGGCATGGAGAGAACGTGGTTTCTCGCAAAGAAGGTGGATGCAACAACACCTAAGGGGGTTGCAAAGAAAGTGGTGGGGCAGTGTGAGCAATGCCAAAGTATAGATCTGGCCCCAATCCAACATCAGCCAGGCCAGTTGAACGTAGAAGACAATTGGACCCGTGCAGCAGTAGATGTCGTCCACTATAAAAACATCCCATTCTTGTCATTTGTAGACTGCGGGCCTGGGCGTTTTGCCATATGGAGGAAGATGAAGGGAGAAACAGCTACGGAGATTTGTAGAGAACTTGACAACATTTTTTACGAGAGGGGCCCTGTCAGAGAGCTACTAATGGACAATGCTCTGTCCTTCAGATCTGAAGAAGTCAGCGACTTGTTAGAAAGTTGGAGCATGTTGCCTTTCTACCGGGCTGTGTGGAGAGCTAGTGGAAACGGAATTGTCGAGCGCCATCATCGTACAATAAAAGCGATGGCCGAGAAAACGGGCTCCAGTCCCGTTGAAGCAGTGTACTGGTACAATTTGGCACCCAAAGATGGTCAGAAGGAGAGTACTGTCCCAGACAAGTCAGTGTTCCAATACGACTGGAGAATGAAGGGGTATGAAAAAGATGAACAGCATGATCTGCCCAACTGTGAGGTTAATGTGGGAGAGGAGGTCTGGGTGAAACCTGGAAATGCAAGGTGCACAACAAAGTGGAGCTGGGGAGTGGTGACCAATGTCAATTCTAGAAACAATGTGGATGTAGATGGAATGCCACAGCACATACTCGATGTTAGAAGGAGAGTGAGTGGAGATGAAGAGGCCGGAGATGATGTGGGTGAAGTGCATGACGAGGGTGAAAGGCGCTATCCAAGCAGGAAGAGGATTCTGTCACTCTGGTTGGGAGACTATTCCCAGGATTAACGCACAAGCAATGGGATCTAAGATATATATGTAAATATATGTTGAAAATTCAGTTGTTGATTATGAATCAAGAGGGGATGTGGTTTGATGCTATGACTCATGACCTGTGAACTATGAACTGTGTAGTTTTATATATTACTTAGAGACTGGAGAGTGAGTGAATAAAAGGGAGAGGCGGGAAAGACGAGCGACAGTGAGTGAGTTGAGCGTGAGATACGGAGAAGCGGGTTTGTGTTGTGTTGGGAAAAATGTGATTCTAGTTTATTCTTGTGAAACTGGAAGCCAGGGGCCCCTGTAGAATCGGACTAAAACTAAACTGTTCTGATCGTGGACGTAAATAAATACTAGTGTGTTAGACTTCTTATGACAAGATCTCCACTGCCTTGTGAAAGTCATTGGATTGTCAAAGAATAGTAGGTTAAACAATACACAAAGCCAATAGAAGGAAACAGGAAACATTGGTAAAGGGGCATGAGTAAACAAAAAGATATCAGATGCAAACCAGACAATTTTTGCAATGAATAATATGTACAATTTTACTCCATGCTTCATAGAAAAAGAGTTCTGAGATCTGGGTATGACTAATAATAAAAATATCACACCATCAACTAAAAAAATGATATTCTTTTTCCATCATTTTTGTGTAAGTCCTCAACACTAATTTTGATAGTTGTTTTGCTTTTGACGAAAGACCATAATGCTTTAGGCTTTGTTTTAGCCGGGACTGTGATTGTTTTTTTCCAAATTGATTTGGGCCTTTTTGCAAAAAAGCTTTCCTTGCTTCA
>JBBPCV010375265.1:0-12057 GCA_037974505.1 Plocamopherus tilesii
CTTGTTGTTGGCTATTGCTGTTTGAAGTCTTTTTGCCCTGTTTTCCGTTTTGGCATTAAGTTTATGGGTTGTTTTGTTTGATCGTTGTCTGTGTGTGTGTGTGTGTGTGTGTGTGTGCGTGTGTGTCTGTATGTGCTCGAGACGTCAATGCCCCGCCACCACCCATATCCTCCGGCTGTGCCCCTATCCACTTCACCGTCGCCCCCACCCCCGACTATACGATGTACGTCATTTCCGCCGACTGCTGAAACTGACAACAATACGTTACCGCCATAACCGATCGACTGGAAGTGATAATTCGACTTTTAAAGTGAAAATGGAGAGGGTAGGTTAACAATTATGTTTTAGAGATGCTAGGATAGACCTCGGTCTAAAGTCTAGGATCCATAGCAGTCTGTTTTTTTGACGTTTGACCGATATTTGAAGCCATGAACGGCCGGGCTTCGGAGACCTCTCCTGCCTCTCTCCGAGCCGTGGTGTTCTCGATTTAGCCCTGCAAATACTCAATCTCGGGGAATGGCTCTGTTGTAACAACTGATGGATTTTATGGGGAAAAGTCTTTAAAAAGTTAAATGCTGTTCGAAGGCAAAGGAGGGATGGTGGATAAACGAATATGGAATGACATAGTTTTTCCTCCTCATAAGAATCCTTTTTTTTACAAGTATTATGAATATATTTTCTTTTTTATATAAAATTTAGATTCAGTGTGACTGAGTCAGATTGATTGATTACCTACATACACATCTAGAGCTAGACCTCCCCTTCCCCCTATTTGTGTGTGTGCGTATTGTGTGTGTGTGTTTTCGCGCTGTGAACTGACGGGGAGAGGTGAAAGCAAGAGAGCTGGGTGGGGCTTGATAAGTTGAAAAAAGCATTTATGATGAATAGGTCTAGATTCCTTGGATCAATCTAGAGCTTGGTTCTAGACTTCAGATCCAGACAACTGGAATCCAGACAGTGACAGAGATATACTCTATTAGCTAGATAATCTAGAAATCTAGATCTAGAGCTCTAGGCCTAGATTATCAAGATCTAGATCTAGATCCATAATATAAAATTTTGTTTTTATAGATTCTACTTTAGATTTCTCTAGATCTCTAGATAAGATAGATCTAGAAATCTAGATTTGGCCATGTCTTGTGATACAAGAAGACCTTCACTTCAAGAAAATGATTTAAGGTAGTATTTAGATTCAGATCTAGATTAGAGATCTAGTCTATTAATTAAAATTAAATGATATTACCACTTTTTTAACCATGTAAATCTAGATCCAGATCTAATCTAGACATCAATAATCTTTTTCGATTGGATCTCTTAGCATCAATCAGTGCTCTTACACAGTTGTAACTTTTATGATGTTGTAGATCTAGTGAGTAAGATTGTCGTAGAATCAATTCATAACAAGAAAACAACCATAATATTTATTTAGCTCTAACATTTTAAATTAAAGGGCAGGTTCATCAAAAATATTTTTTTGACTGCCTTTATTGATTCTGCAGCAATTTATAAGGCCTCTCATGATTGATGAGCTTTTCCCTCCTTTCTCTCCACCCACCCTCCCCTTCCAACCTTACCCATCCATTTCCCTGTGTAGGTTCAACTTTAACATGAACTTTTGTTTTTGTTTGAAACTTACACATTTTTGTATGCTTTTATCTTTTATTTATTGCAAATTTTTAAAATTAATGAAAGTAAAATTGCATAGAATTTCAATTTCCTCAGAAAGGGGCTCTCCTTTTGTTTCAATGTGGGATTTTTTCATATGCACACATAATATTCAAGCTGTTAATGGATTGAATGACAAAGCAAAAATTTAATTCATTTTTTAAGTAAGGTCCACTCTAATATATAATTTAATGTATTGAGTAGGCCTATTTAAGACACCTCGAGGTTATGTTCTGAAACTGAAAGTAATACACATCTTCATGTGGTCCCTCTTTTGCTTAGTATAGGCTTTTATCTTTTATTCATCAAATAGATGCCAATAAAAAGGAGAATGCTGCCCCTTTAAACTGTCTATTCTCTTGAAACGTAAAGCTAAATTTTAATTGCAAAACACTATCAACATTCCTTCTTGAATCGTAATATAAAATAAAATAGGTCTGATGCTTACCTGGCTTTGGAGTGTTTTCCGTCACATAAGTTATACAATTTTGAGTTGTCTTCATCTAAGCAAAGTAAATATATGTACACTGAGCAGCATATTATAACTATTTCTTGATTATAATATAAAATGTAATTTCTTCAACTATGTCGCTCAACATACATGATAGGCCTACTGTACATGTTGTCTTTACTTAATGAGCTTTTATAATAATTTTTGGCTTTTGTCTTAAAAGAGTAGCGATTATTAATGATGTGTTGCTCTGATATTTTTCTCATATTTGCTATGGAATGGTTCTCAAAGGTTCCCTAAGCACATGAAAAGTTTGTTTTCACTGTAGTCATATAATGTTTTCCTTTTATATTCCTACTATTTGTTTACAGAATCGATTAAAGTCAAAGATCTCTAGTCTACGTGAGTATAAATAGTTTTTGATGGGGTTTTTTGTCTTGTTTCAATAAAGTGTACTGATGGAGACCTTTTTTTACAGAATAAGTTTGTTAATATTGTTATAAGAACAAAGAAATGAAGAGAAAACAATAAAACAGATATTGAATAAATGTCTCCATTTTAAAGACAAAAGAGAGCAGTACATTTTAGAGTTTCGACCCGTCTTCAGACAAGTAGTGATAAAATCAACGATAAAAACAAGAACATGAATAACTCTGAATGAAAAATAATTTTAAAGCCAAGGGGAAAAATAATTTTTATTTAAAATAGCTAGGGTCTAATAAAAAGGAATCTTAGCTTTTTAGCTTCAAGTTTCTCTAATCTTAGTTGGTTTTTCCTCACTAGATTCTAGCTATCTCAGATATTTTATTTCTCAAATAGGCAATTTTTCATTTTTATTACAACAAAATATGGCACTCTGAAATAAAAATTTGACATATTGAAAATATCAAGGCAAGGCATAGTTGTTTACATGATGTCCATTTATGTGAATGTCTTCTCTAGAACAAAGCAGAGACTTAAAACGAGGGAAACAGAAAGATGAGAAATTTAAAGCAACCAAAAAGATCTTGAAGCGCTGTCACAATCGCAAATCCCTGCCTTTGGAAGTGCTGCGCCTGTCCACAACAGATGGATTCTGGTCATCACCTGAAAACCACAGATCCAGCCGCTCAGCTAGTTCGACCTCACTGGTAGACCAGAGCTACGGCACAAAAACTACGATTAAACCTTTTCCTGTAAAGGATGTTCGAAGGCCCAAGTCATCTAGCGCTGAGAGGAAAACGGTGCCCCAGGGCCCCAAATCCAAGCCTGCCAGCATGGATACAACACACTCTTCTACCAGCAGAAAATCTTCAGAGCTGAAGCGACTGCAAACCACGGAAGGATTTTGGTCTCCTGGCCTTATGGACACGTCATCCACATCAAGTCCAGACGTGGCCAAGATCAGCGTAAAGGAGAAGGAGAAAGATGGCTCTCATCCAAAAGCTTACAAATGTGAATTAAAACGGCTGCAAACCACAGACGGTTTCTGGTCGCCAAATCTGGCTCATCCAACACCGAGGAACAGTTCGCGAGATCCAAGTCCATCGTCCACACATTCCTCAGTGGAACGGGTCACCAGTAGGTTGTCAGCGAAACAAAGTGAGAAGAAAGGAGAGGATGATGTGAAGGTTGCAGCAAAAGAAAAAGTCACTAGTGATCCTATCTCTCACAAAAGGACCCGCCTTACTGCTTCCGCCATTGAAAATGGCGTAACTGTAACATCCAAAACAAAGCTTAGCATTGGTGACAAGCCATCTTCATCTCCCCATCAGGGTAGTCATGAGCCATTGTCAAAGCGTGCAAAATTGAGTGAAAAGAGGTGGAAAAGTGATACGACTTTAACAAGAAACAGTGGCACATCCCAACAGAGTTCTAAGAATCTTAACAGTGTCACACCAACAAATGTAAAAAAATTAGTCTCCAAACCCGACAGCCAATCATCATCGGAAAAAGTATCCAGCAGTCATCCCAAAACATCTTCATCAGGCCCAGCCAAAGAGGTTGGTAATACTGTGATCTGTGATTACTTGCAAAGTCCTGAACTCAGACGGCTGAACACTACTGATGGGTTTTGGTCTCCGCTGCCAAAGATTTCGTACATGTTTGGCAATCGTCAAGACAGGTCAATCAGGAGTCGCTCTACACAGCCACACAGTCGGCTTCTGGAGCATCGCAAGAGGAAACTGAGGAGTTTGAAATTCACGGCTCGCAATTTGACTCGGCCTGCACCAGGGGACGGCGGCAAGAAAACATCCGTTGTCGTCCAAAGGCAGGAAGGCGGAGAGGCTAGTGTGCCTGCCACTTCCACCAGTCAGGACGTAGCTCAAGCACAGAAAAAACAAAAGCCACAGAAAAAAACTAAACATTTTATGTTTGGTATGAAAAGGAGAAGAAGATTAAAAAGAAAAATTCTGGCTGGCACCAGCAGGGAAGTTAGGAACTTAGATCAAAATGAGGTTAACGCAGCCTCAGACTTAGATGGTAACAGTGTCCATTCTCTGAAAGTCAAAGATGATTCGCTTCATCTCCATAGTAAAAGGGCAAAAGTTACTAAGACTTGGCGCAGAGGTCGAATTAAAAACATTGATAAAATTGTAAGATCTCCAGGAAGGAATTTGTCCAACCGACAGAATGTTCTGAAACGATCCATGGACGTCTTGATTGAAAGTGAAGAGAATGCTGATCGGTCCCAACCAATCGCTAGGGTAAATGACTCCAATTCAAAAGAGCCTGGGAACCAAGACATCATGGACCAAGAGTCGACAGAGTCCACAGATGCAGGAAGAGGGTCTCAAAAGACAAGAAGCAGAAGCCGGGGTTCTGACAGATCTGAGAGTGCGGGCAAAGACTTGCTCCATGAAGGGAGCAAAAGCTCCAGTAGTAGAAAGGGGACAGTTTCTCGTGGTAGAGGAATTAGAGGATCTTACACGATATCCAAGCGAGGCTCTTTCAAAAGTGAAAGCAGAGGGTCATGTAAGGCAGGAAACACAGGCTCTTTCAAGGCAAGGAACAGAGGTTCTTGTAAGGACGGGAACAGAGCTCCGCAGAATAGAGAAATGAAAGGGTCGTACAAGATGCGGAGCAAAGGCTCTCATGAGCCAGGAAACAAAGAGGCAGGAAACAAAAGCTTTCGGGATACAGGTAACAAAGTCTCTGTGGACACAGGGAGCAAGGTCTCTCAGAATGCAGGAAACAAGGACTCTCAGGAGACAGGAACCAAAGGCTCTTACAATACAGGAACTGAGGGATCCTGCAATGCAGAAAATGCCAATTCTAGTTGTACAATTAAAAAGCAGCCTAGGGGCCGTCCAAGGAAATTTCCCCCTGGCAGGCCAAAGGTCAGTGCTGCGGTATCGCCTGAGTGCCGTTCATCAGGAGACAGTCTTGCTAACATATTCGACATTATGCAGCGGGCAACCATCGAAGTCCACAAGACAGAAGACCAAGAAAGTGTTGAATCCAAAGATCCCGGTCCTGTGTCGGCCACTAAAAACCATGAAACTGTACCCAAGGTGGGACCAAGCCTGAAGGCATTGATGAAAATTGATTTCAAAGAAAAAGAAGAGACTAAAGTAGATAAAATCCCTACTGTCAGTGAGTCAAATGTTTGTGAATCGCCTCCCCCTTCTAAAATTGAGACAGAGGAATCTCCAGTTGTTATAGATGGGTCTCCTGTTGACAGTGAGAGAGTTGTTGTCAATACCCAGTCAGAAAGTGTACCAAATAAAAATGAAGGTGCAGCAGATATCCCAGGGAAGGACATTAAGAGTGACGAGTGTAAAGATCTTGAACTATCTGGAAAAGAAATTTCAGTGAAAGCTGGTGCAGAAGAGGACATTAAAATGGAAGTAGATCCGGCAGGTGATATGAAAAGTACACTCTCTGAGAAACTGTCAAAAACATGTGAAGAAGATGATGTGAAGACGGAGAGTTCAAGCGAAGAGAAAGAGAAAATTTTGGAGGAGGGATGTACTTCGATAAATCATTCATTTGATTCTAGTGTTTCCGATGAAAAGTCCACTCAAAATAACAATCAGGACCTTAATGAAACTACGTCTGAAGATCCTCAAGCCCAGTTGGAGAAAACGAGTGTTAATGTAAAAGGCATTGAGGATGATAGTGCCCTAGATGGCCCAAAAGAGGAAGAAGATAGAAAAGACAGTGTCGTTGAGGATGATATAAAAAATGATCCACTAGAAGGCTCAGATGCAAAGGATGCTATGATCGATGGCGGTTCTGGAGACGTTCATGTGGATGAAGTTATTCCAGAAAAATCTAACGTGGATGACAGTCTTGAAAATCAAGATTTGATTCCCGAGGAGTCCACCTCAGAAAATGTCTCTGCCAAAGATAGTGACGACCAAACAAATTCACCAGTTATGAGCCAGTCAGCCGAATCGTGCCATGAACAAGCTGATGACTATTGCGTGTCTGATTCCACACCTTCATCAGATACCACTGTTGAGATGCAAACATCATCAGAGCTTGTCATAGACACTTCCCTTCCTTCAGCTGAAGAAACACAGAGCACAATTAACAGTGAGGAGAGTGCTGAGTGCAAAAGTGGGAGTGATGTAGAGCTATCCAATCAACTGCTTTCAGACAAGGTGAAGGAAGTTGCTGTCACTCAGTCTTCAGAGGAAAAAGAAGAGCTATCCACACAGGCAGATGTTCCATCTGAAAGCACTGATGACATAGATTGTTCGTCACCTGTAGAACAGCCCCCAAGTTTATCCAACAATGCTGGAAGCGAGAAGAGCGTGCATCAAAAGCCAACTCCGATCCAACAAGAGGAAGTCAACACGGATAGTCAAACGCTTGAAGGTGAAGAGAGGACACAGGTGGAGGACGTTTCAGCTCTTGCTCCTCAAGAGGTCATAGAAGCTAATATTGTATCAGAGCAAGGCGAGTCAGTTCTTTCGACAGGAACTGAGTCAGAAAGTGGTGACTCGCAATCTCACCCAGTGCAATCTCAAAAAGATCACGCAGATGAAAGCAACAATTCACTGCATGAAACGAACCCTGTCCCTGTTCATGTAGAATGCACCAAAATGCCCCAGGGGACAGCGGCTTTGCCAGTTCAGACCAAACGGACCAGAAAGCGCCGCTTCAATGCTTGGAGCAAGGGTATTGTGCGGAAAGCCAAATATCTTTCAAACTATAAGAAACAGCCGGCCATAATCAGTACTGCAGACTCTTCATCCTCAATGAGCAGTGAAAGCAGAATATCTGAGGCGTTGGTCAAGAACCCAATGAAGAAAGCACGAAAATCATCCACCGCTATTCAGTCAAGGCACCGTTTACGCATACATCCCGACAACATGGCAGAATTGACCTTTCAGGCTACCAAAATTGTGGACATTTCACTGGACAGTGGCCAGCCCAATAAACTGATGAAAGCTCTGAAGCGGCTGAAGACAGATGCAAATCTTGCTAACGCTTCCATGGAGGACAAAAACCTTCAGACTCGAGCACGTCGAGTCCCGCCTGTCGGCCATGCTGTGAAGAAGCCAACTAAAGGCAGGATGGGCGTGTCCTCTGCAGGAAAGGTCTCAGTTTCACTTTCCGTAAATGAGGAAGAAACAAAGCATGAAGAAAGATCTTTGCCAAAGTTGTCCCCCTTAGGTCTTGCCCCTTTAACTTTTGAGTCCACTGATCCAATGCCGCCACCAGTGTTGACTCCTCAAAAGCCTATCGACTGCAGTACTGCTTTTTGTGTTGATGACAGTTCAAAGGGCGGCGAGGTCAACTTGGAAGATGAGGTGGTCAACGAAAGCGTCGACGACACAGATTTTCATCTGTACCTCTCTGGTGCTAGCGATGAGGATGGTGCCAGCGACGGAGAAGGCGCCTCAGAGACGCACAGCCAGCACCCCACAAACATCCTCTCAGGCACTTCCAAGACAAACCAAGGAAAATCTTTTCAAGCACCTGTGATTCACCCCCCAGAGCTTCAAGACAGCTCCAGTCTATTAGACAATCAGACCGTGGCTGTTTTGGGTGGCCAGCCTTTGACCATATCAGAAAGCCAGACCGCAGGCGTTTTAGATAGCCAGACCATGACGGTATTGGATAGCCAGATTGTAATCGTTTCAAATAGCCAGGCGGTAACCGAAAGTCAGCAGCAACTTTCAACATCCAATGTCCTCATGCTTCAAGGCTCCACGATGAAAGGCAAGAGAGGGAGGCCACCAGGTATTCGAGTATCTCAGAGAGATGTTTCAGCACCTTCTGGAAAGACCGCTCGCAAGTCTGTCAGTGCTGTCAGCGTTAGTGCTACTCCTAGACCTCTGAGAACATTTGAATTCCGAAAGAAAACAACACGATCGCCTCTTGAAATGCTGGAGATGAAGAGGAAACAAGAGGAGGCCATTTACGACCTGGAAATGGAACGGTTAGAGGCCAGAAAAATCAATCGACGAGAAAAGCGTATTGCTCGTGTCTCGGCAGAAGATTTCGACGAGGTGCTCGGACAGTGTTATGGGGTGAAGCCGTGTTCTGTGGTGCTGAGTGATTTTGTGAAGAAACTGAATTTGAATCAGTCTGTTGCTTGTTTGTATGAGAATCTGCCTAGCAGTCCATACAGTGCTCAGTATGACGACGATTCAGCAGATGAAGACTGGTGTGCCGACTTAGAGGGAGTTGAAGAAGACGAGGACGAATGTAGTGAGAATACTGAAGGCCTAAAGCGTCCTTACATTCCGAGGTTGAAATTAAAGCGGGTAACCAATAGAGGGAAGCAACATAATTTGATGAGGAACCTGGTGGCTGAAATGAAGTGCCCCGAACAGGAGCCCCTGAAGCTAGTCATCAAAACCGAAGTGCTGTCAGATTTAGAGGAGTCCTCTAAGCGCGCTTCGGGGGAACCTCAGGGATCATCGGTATTTGAGAACAAGTATGTCGAGTTCTTAAAACAACGGTTTCCAAATGATCCGAAAGCCTCAAAGGTCAGTCAAATACAGTCTGCTTCTGAATCAGAGAAAGACCATTCGGCTGCTGTTGTTGACAACAGCGGTGAATCAGAGAAAGTCGGGTCGGCCAAAGTTATCGACAACAAAGGTGCCACAAGCACAAGCACCCTTATTGCTGAGGCTGGGCAGAGTGCTTCCAGGGATCCTCATAGCCAGGAGCCTAGTGATCAGGTTAAGGAGGTCTCCTTGACCCAACATGAACCCAGTGCTTGCCATCAGGATAAACCTGCCGTCAGTGCCAGTGCTACGACAGAGGTGCTACCCCAAGCCTTACCAGGTGAGGCAGATCTGGGTCCTGAAGAGGAGGAAGACATGTTGATTCTGGATCTCTCCGGAAACGAGCCGAGTCAGGACGAGAGCACTTTCTCTGTTTCATTGAGCGACACAGGGCAAAGCAATAACACTACAGAATCAAAGAGCACAGAGAAGAGTGAGATGACAACTTCACATGCTCCCATTGAGCCTGTCATGACAGCTACGTCTCAGTCAAATCAAGTGTCTCCTGTTCCCGTTATTAAATCATTGGAAACTGCTGCTAAACCTCTCATTGAGAAACCAAAGGGTGATGGAGATGAGGGAAGCAAATCAAATTCTGTTGAAGACAGTGCCAAGAATGGTATGACGTCTGGTCCTGAGAAGGGACCAGAAGCTGAAACCAAAATAGCCGCAATTGAGACTGGCACTGAAAGGGAGGCAAGCAATGTAGTCGCTGAAACAGAATTGCCTGTGGAAGGTGGCAATTTCGGCCCTGTTGTTTTTTCATCGCGAACTGAGACTGACAGTATCGTTGTCCAAAGCTCAAATGGCGGTAAAGGACAGAGTGCCAGGGATGAGTCCGGGCAGGAGGCCGTGGCTGAGGCGTGTGTTGAGGACGATGAGGCTATAGCCAAACTCATCTCCTCCGATTTGGACAATGACACCGACGTCACCCAGGCAGATTTTGCTAATTCAAATAACAACAACAACAACAATGTTGTCAAGACTTCAGCCACGCCCAAGTCAGACGATTCCAGCAGCCCAGTGCATTCCACTAGTCAGGATCCGAAAGATGAGAGCCGGAAACTCAAAACCATTCCATCTAGTTACAAGCAGATGTCAGGATCCTATCGGTGTAAGCGCTGCAACTTTACAGCAGTTTCCAAACTGTCGATCGAGTCTCACATTTATACCCACATTCGTGACGTCCTTTTCCAATGCGTGGTGTGTCAGTCAGAATTCAGCTCCATGACAGCCGTCACCAGCCACTGTAGGAATTCGCATCCCAACACCGAGGCCCAATTTTACATCAGCCGCCACGTGGACGAGTCTAATTTTTATTGCGTTTCCAGCGAGAAGGAAGAGACAATCACATCACAGATGAACGCAGGGGCGGATGCTCAGTCCCCCCCTTTGATCATATCCTTGGTCGTAAGTGGAGCGGCCAGGTCCATCAGGACAAGCAGTTCGTCGCGTCGTTTTGTTTGCACCCACTGTGGCTTCTCCACAAACGTCAAAGAAGACGTGGAGCAGCACGTCTCCGACTTGCATCCTGCCCACTCCCTCTACACGTGCACGCTGTGCAAGGACTTTGTCAGCCGTTCAGAGTCGGAGATCAAAGAGCACAGCACGTCGGTCCACCCCTCACGACAACGGCCATATGTCAAGCTTCCAGACTTCTACGACGCCGAGCAGCTAGAAGCCAGTAGTAGCCCCGAAGAGCGTAAGACCAACGTGTTGACGTTGAGCTCGCTGTTCCCCGGTGACGAGTCGAAGCAGGAGGACACGCCAGTGGGCCACCAGCTGAAGGCGAAGGACTACCTGTACCTACAGGAAGGCTGGAAAGGGAAGACCAGTGCTGAGGCAGACAGCACCACTGCCACTGACTATTCAGAGGAGAATTTGATGGACGCGGATGTGGCTGACACGGATGTTGCTGAAGAGGAAATTAGGTAGGCCTACTGTTGGTTGATTTGTTTCTCGTTTCATTTTAAGGTGGTTTGTCTTTGAGAGTGATTCTACAAATACTGATGTTTGACAAAGTATTTCCAACAAAAAAAAAAAAGAAGAAAAAGTGAGAAACAAACAAACAACATGAACAAAGTACCAACAAACAGAACAACACACAGAAAAAACCAAACCAGAACTAAATAAAATAAATAGAACAATAACCCACTCCACCCCAGCCACGAAAATAATACTAGAAAAACAAACAAACTCAAAACCAAATAATTAAACAACCTCACACCCCTAAATAAAAACAAAAGACAAAAAAAAAACAACAAAAAACAACAACAACAAAACAAACAAAACAAAACAAAACAAAAACAAAAAAACAACATGAAAAGAAGACAACAACAAATCGAAAACAACATCATATTGTTGATATGACAATAACAATAGCAACAACAATCACAACAACAACAACAACGACGACGACAACAACAACAACAACAGCAACAACAACATTGTACAAGCAAATCCGATAGTGCATGCTAATTATTAATTGAATTTTATGGTAAGGATGGTGGGATCCCTAATTTTACCTGTAATGTAGCTTCATCTGCAGTACAAATAGGATATAATATAAACGTATCCAATTTGTACATTAGTTTAAGAAAGTAAGTGGTAACAACAAAAGGGGCATAAATTAAATTAAGTAGGAATAAAAACACATACAGAATAACGTCAATATGTGACACTTACCCTTCGAATGCCACAGTACCAATATTTTATGTGATCATATCTGTAGGTGAGAGGTAATAGAAAACAATACTAACAGTAACAAGGTCAATAATAATAATAATAATAATAATAATAATAATAATAATAATAATAATAAATAAAAATAATAATACTAATAGTAATAATAATAAGAGTAGTAATAGTAGTGGTAGTTGTAGTACTACTTCTACTACTACTACTACTACTACTACTACTACTACTGCTACTACTACTACTACTACTACGATTACTACTACTACTACTACTTTTTTGACAAAGCGGTGCCTG
>JBBPCV010376376.1:0-12050 GCA_037974505.1 Plocamopherus tilesii
GGGTAGATGGTATACATTAGTCTGGGAAGACAGTCTGACTAGGAGAAAGAAAACTCTTGATTTCAAACCATGGGTGGACATAACTCATGAGCTCGGGAGAGCAACCTATCTAGGAGTGAATCTCCAAAATCAATCCCAACCCCCCAGGATGGGGCTTGTGTGATGGGTTAAAAAAACTTGTTACAGAAACCTATAACAACAAGTCAAACTGTACTCCAATTCTTTGGGGACCTGGGGCTCTATCAAGGAGATCCATGACGCACTGCAGCCAAGCTACAGATCTGACAATCCCTCTTAACCCAAGAACACCATTTGTAATGAACCCCAGACTGTTATCCCAGAAAAGACCCGTCCTAATTGGAACCTGGAACGTAAGAACACTGAGAGAGATTAGACAGTATGCATAAGTGGTGAAGGAAATGAATATGTATGGTCTTACACTTCTGGGCATGAGCGAAGTCCACTGGAATGGACATGAAGAGTCAAAATCAGACAGGGGAGACTTTATTAGGGGAAGAAATTGAAGATCAGCATGAAGCAGGAGTATGCCTCCTGTCCAAGGTAGCTGCTTAGAGCCTCCTGGAAGGAATGGGAACCTTTGCCAAACTGCATCTTTACTGTATGACTCTTTTCCCGCTTCCCAAGGGTATGCTCCCACAAACTGCTGAGGAAGAGGACAAAAATAAATTCTATGCACAACTTCTGAGATCAAAAAGACACCCAATAGAGGTGTGCTCAAAGTCATGGGAGATCTGTATGGAAGGTAGGAAATGGCCAACATCGATCGATATAAAGAGATGAAACTGCATGAAATTGGTGAAAGGAATGAGATCGGACAATTACAGGCTGATTTTTGTACAACAAATATTCTTGTGACTGGTCGCACTCTGTCCGCACATAACTGTCACAAAGTCATGTGGGTATTACCAGACCATCAGACGATCCATACTGAACATGTGATCGTGAAACAACGATAAAGAAGCTCACTACAAGATGTGACAGCCAAAAGGGACACAGAAATTGGATCAGACCACCACCTTATTGTGGCTAAATTTAAGATGCACCACTTGTCTTCAAGAAAGAAAGATCAAAGTCCTCGAGTAAAGTGGCACAAGCAAGCTATAAAGAGCAGATATTAAGCAAACATTTCAGCTATCATTCCATAATTGTTTGAAGTTCTTAAATCTCTGGAAAGAGACAACAGAGGAAGCATGGACAAATTTAAAATGTTAGAATGTGAGGAAGTATAAGGAACACCACACTGAAATAAGAAACCTTGGATCAGTGATGAGACATGGGAAAGAGTAGAAGAAAGGAAAGATTTAAAACAAGCCAGAAAGACAACAGAAACAGAAAACAGCTGCTAGTAATGCTATAATAGCAAAAAATCATGAAATCATGAAGCAGAAATCATGAAGCAGCTTCGCACTGACGTGCGAGTCTGTATCAACGCAACAGCAGATGACGCAGAGGAAGCTAAATGCAACGGAGACCTCAAGACCCTCTGTGCCACAAGCAGTTGATAAGCAGTCGATACTGCAACCCTAATTAGACCTGTGAGAAACAAAGAAAGGAAATTACATACCTCAAAGGTATTGGGTAGAGGGAACTCTTCAGTATAGAAGAGCAACTCAAACGATGGAAAAAGCAGTTTCAAGGAGTTCTGAACCGGCCTACAATGGCAATTCGATCGCAATCAGACCAAGGAGAACCCCTTAAGATAAACACAGAAGAAATCACTAAGTTTGTGATCTGTAAAGTACTTTGTAGTTTGAAAAATGGCAAGTCTGCAGGCACAGACAGCATCACTGCTGAAGCTTTAAAGAAGGGGGAAATGCTATTTATTGTCAACCAACTACAACACCTGTTTAACTTGATCTGGATAACAGAAAAGATCCCATCCGAATGGAACAAAGGCTTACTGATGAAATTACCCAAACATGGTGACCTTTCCCAGTGTGGAAAATGACGAGGCATCACCCTCTTGTCCATACCTAGTAAAGTTCTGGCAAGAATCATGCTGGACAAGATGAAAGACCTTCTTGACATGTCTCTTCATGAAGAACAGGCTTGCTTCAGAAAGAAATGCTCTTGTATGGACCAGATATATCAGACGGCAATCGTCCCTATACACATGCATTTATTTTATAAACTTCGAGAAGGCCTTCGACAGTGTAAATATGGAAGCCACCTAAAATATTATGGGATACCAGTCAAGTATCATCAAATGATTGTATGACAGGTTTTCTTGCCAAATCATCCATAACGGTCGACTCACAGAAGAATTCAAAATTACTTCCAGCGTGAAGGCTGTCTTCTATCCCTCTCCTCTTTCATGTAGCGTTTGGACTGCATGACGAGGACAGCATATGCAAACTCGAACAAGGGATTACACTGGACTTTTATGAGAAGAAGATCTTCATTTTGCAGACAATCTTGTCTCACCGTCTACAAGACATGCAGGAAAAAGTCAGTCCTGGAATACACAAGAGAAAACAAAACTGCTATGCACAAATACTGAGCAAGTGTCCTCAATCACCATTTCTGGGAAAGCGGTAGAGGATGTCAAATAATTTGTTCAGGAAATTCATCCAGTTAGGGGGCACTGAGGAAGACATCAAAGCACACATCCAGAAAACACGCCAAGCCTTTGCAATCCTGAAACCCATATATAGAAAGCTTCCACCAATACCGAAATGATAGTATTTAACTCAAATGTAAAGGTGGGTTAACACTTGGCGTGTGACCTCTGGCACTTCAACAAAGGCACAGACTGTCATCAACTACGGTCTCCAGCAGATTCTCAAGCTGTGATGATTCAATAAGGTGCCAAACACTGATCTGTGGACAAGGACATATCAACAACAAATGGACGCCCAGGTCAGAAGAAGAAAATATAGATGGGTCGGCCACACCCTGAGGAAAGTGGCCTGTAACATTACATGGCAGGCACTAAAATGGACCCTCTGGGCAGGAGGAAAAGAGGATGCCCAAAACAGATGTGGAGAAGGAGTTAACAACTGGATTTGAGCACTGCTGGACTCACATGGAGATATGTAAAGGTCTTTGCCAGGGACAGAGGAAAGTGCAGAAGTGCTGTTGAAGCCCTATGCTTTGCCAGGAGCAAAGAGGACTAAGTCAAGTAAGTCATGATATGAGAATGACTAGTTGCAGGAAAGATGACAAACAGAATACACAAGAATTTAATCTGCCACATTTCGTAAACATTACCATATACAGTAGAACATACTTAAAAAGAACATGTTTGAAATGAATTGACGGAAATACAGAAACCATTTCTTTGCCCGCTTTTTTTCTCCCTTTATGTCACTAATATTTTGACTTGCCCAAGAAGTCTTTCTTCCCTCTTATTTGCGACCAAAGTAACAAACACTAGTCATTTTGAGACTGACATAACCCAGTGTTGAGCAATTGTCGTGTGAATCTTGCCCAGTGTCTATACTGTGTTCACCCTATACACTTCTCTCTCTCTCTCTCTAGGTTGCTGATATTTTCTCCAAAATTTGATTATTTGAAATTGTATCTTTCCAATTTATGTTCTGTAGTTTTCTGTAGCACCATATTTCGAAACTATTTATTCTTTTTTGTTCTTTCCAAAGTCCAGGCTTCACTTCTGTGTCTTAAAATAGACCAGACGTAGCATTCTAAAAATCTAATTTTTGTGTTCAGTTTTAATTTCTGATTGCATAGCAAATCGGCCATTTTTATCAAACATGTCTTTGCTGTTCCTACTCTTCTCTTTATTTGAAATATGCAACGGCCGTCTACACACTTACACAATTACAATTACACAATGTATTCAAATCTTTTCTTTATTTGACTGGGTCGTGGCCGAACACACAAATAATGCAATACTAGCTAGTACTAGTATATGTAGTATGAATGTAGCAATGTCCGCCATGGGTCGGCCCCAAGCTTGGGGAGGATTAACAGAAGGGGATAGGCATGCTTTGCCGGCACGCATCCAACATGCATTGCAAGAGGTAATCTAGAGTGGTGATAGGCCTAATTTAAATTAGCCATAGATCTAGTGATATCCCATGTCCGGTTGTTGTAAATGTGTTTATGTTATAAGAATACACTGTAGGCCCATGTGCGTTTTCTAAATCGTATCATCAATAATCAGTCAAAATCAATTCCAAAAAGTGACCGTTCTATTCACTATGAGTAAACGCAAATTGTGTGTATGGGAAAACTATATGCTATATATATTATTATGTATACTATTACTATCATAGATGCGACTGAAATAAAGAACTACTGATATAAAGAACTATTTGCATTGCCCACACTTGTTCTTTATATCAGTATTTTACTGTATGTGCCAAATGAAAGGCTGACAAAAGAGAGATAATTTTCTATCCAAATGACAGCAGGTCAAAGTACATATTACCAAACATGCAAACTGGAAGCTTCCAAAACATCATAACTCCATCTGCCCCAAAATGAATTATTGCAAAATCCTACAGGAAAGTTCTAATTAAGCCTGTTCATGAGTCTACATCTGTGTCAGGGACCCTCAAATGAAGAAGCAAAGAGAAGCACCTGAAAAAATACATAACAATGCAGAGCCAGATTGTAATTAAAATCTCAAAGTAATATAATTCCAAGAATAACATGAAAATGTAGGGTTGGAGACCCCTTGAAGATGGAGATGTTTTAATAATATGAGGATGTTAGCTGAAAAAATTACAAGACAAAAGTATGAAATGGAATTGCCAAGGAAAACAAAGGAGGTACATCACACACCACTTAGGAGATGAGACATGAGGACGGATTTGAAAGCTACTGGGTAGAAGCAACTCTTCAGTACAGAGGTCAAGATGACCTAAACATGCGAAGAGAATCTACAAAGTAAGCAATACCCTTATAACTTAGAACCAGACAAAAGTAACAAAAAGTGTACAATACAGAAACACAAAAACCCTCTTTAACAAACTTCTCCTCCAATTCTTCCTCCCCAATAGAAAAAGACAATGAGGGAGAGAGCTTCATGGTAAAGATGCTTTACAGAAAATGTGTTTGATGGTAAGTTATCTCCTAATTATAAAACCTCACCATGATAAATCTGTAATGTTGAATGAAAACAATCTTAAAGATGTTCAAAGAGATGTTTTAATTTCTGAAAAATAAAATTCGAAACTTGACCTTTTGTCAAAGCCTCAACTGTCATCAAGGCTACACACAAGCTAGAACCCTTTAATAAGAGTATTACCATAATAAATCTATGGAAACAATATTTTTTTTTTACAAAAAGCAATGCCATTAATGATATAAAGAAAATATCCATGGTAAACAAGCTGTGAGGATGGTATGAACCATTGATCCTGAAAAGCCATGTTTTGCTTTTAAAATACTTAATGTGAAATTATTATAATGTGAATAGTATGAGCTTTTTGAGATTGTCTGAGGACCGAAGTAAATGGCGTGCCATGATCACCGATGTCTGTTTCAGATCTGGTACTTGAAGAAGAAGAATGTGAAATTACACAATTTTTAGTGGTTATTTTCACACAAAAAAAAACATTATGAGGAAATTTGTTCAGGATCAAACAAGAGCAACGAGATATCTGAGGTAAGATAAAGTAACAGTTGCCTTTGTCTTCATACTTCTGTGACCTGATTTCTCAAGTTGGCAAACACAAGAGTAAATCTGGCTGGTTAAGAAATTTGAAAAGGTCAGAAATCATTGCTCCTAAAATTTTAACTTCTTGCCTTTCAGATGCCACAAGAAGTTTCACAAAGAAATGTCAAGGTGATTTGACATGTGGATTTTAATACAGACATAATTGTGAAAGATATATTCAGTCAATGATATCATTTTGCTTTCCATTGTATGGCTCTTGTTCCACTATGGTTTATTCAATTAAAATATATTGTACTCTAATGCATTTCCTGGTTCAACATCGCAGACGTCAGATATGCTTGTTGAAACCTGTCCAATTTTTATCCTGATTCTTATGGAATATTACCACTGAACAATCTTAATTTATTGTTTTAACTTGAACGTCACAGGTATGACAAGTTCACTGAAGAAGAACCAATAAGAGTGAGATCTTGAAAAATGAACTCAACATAGCAAGCACACAAGAAACCGAAGTAATAGCGGACTAAATAAGTAGCCTATTCACTATCACAGATATTTCAGTCTTGAATCAGAAAGAAGACACTAAGGAAATGGATATCTCCTATATAAAAAATAGAAACTAAGCGAAGGGAAAGTGTGGAAAGAAATAAGTGGAATATATACAATTAGAATTGAACTTTAATTTATAAATTTAATTTAAATGTATATTTATCCAAGGATAATACTGGAACAAGAAAGAGACAAGGCAGAGTCAAATCTAATTCTATCATTAATGTATGTGCTAACACAAAGCATTACAAAGGAAGAATTAGAAACATCTAGCAACTCTAAAGCTCTACCAGAAACGATAGATACATTGACGAATTGTGAAATAACCCTGATAGAGGGAGGTTCAATGCAAAGATGAGTTAAAAAAAATAAGAAGAACATGAGGTACACCTGGACGGACGCTTCTAATAGATTTCTGTGAAGAAATAATCTTTTTATAGCCAACAATATCTTTTAAAAATCTGCAAAAGGCTCCATGGGTTGGATCCTTGAAAGACAAAAACTGAAAAACAATACCAGTATATATAAAATCAGACAGATTATATCACCTGAAAATACAAATAAGAAACACCAATTATCACAATGTGGCACTATTGTAACATCTAACCACAAACTGGTTTGGCAAAGTATTGAGGAAAAGCGATACTGAATCAAAATTCAGAACAAACCAATCCAAATATTACTTTGTTGGTCAAGCACCAAGATCTCAGAAGAACAAAAAAATCAGAAACATCTAGAAGACCAAATCAAATCAGTGAACATGAACAAAAAAGCCCACATCCAGTGGGAGCATATTAAACAGCTATCAGTGTATTGGTACACTAACAGCAAGGAAGAGGCAAATATATACAATTAAAATGGAATAAAACTCCCTTCAGCTCATAAGGAACTATGACTGAAAAGACTTATTTATTATATATACAAGCACTGCACTGTAATCCGGATCATGGGTTCGAGCCCCGCTTCCACATGTGGTTTTTTCTTTGGGCAAGAAAATTCACCCCTACTGCCTGCCTTGAGCACAGAAAGCTCAGTGGTAATGGCACTTGACCACTAGGCCAAAGGTCACGGATTCGTTCCCGGCTGTGCAGGCTTGAATAAAAATCCAAGTTTTTCATGTTTTTTCCGCCTGCCTGTCCTGTGGTAGGCAGGATAAATGTATAAATGAGTGCCTAGTCCCATTGGAGATGGCTGATAAACTAGGAGGTCCCATGTGCCTTTGCGCATGTAAAAGAACCCTCTGTGGTTAAAATCGAAAAGAGCAGGCCATATCGGTCGCCACCCTGGCAAAATTCAATTCCTACCAAAGTTCTTTCGAACCCAGTCACTCCTACAACCTTTCCTACCTCAGACTTATTGACTCGCTCATTACTCTGAGTCCAATAGAAAAGGCAACGATCAGAGGGGAAGAGAGTGTGGCTGGGCACCCATACTTTCTCAAAACGATACTAGCTCAGGCGTAGCAATGATGTTGCTACAAGATCGTCAATACTGACGCAAAAGGCCTATATATATCTATTGATCCAACTTTTCCATATTCTTTTCATTTCCATAAAAACCGGAAACATTTGCCTTCTTCTTCAAATAATTTTTAATGTTTCATTGAAAACCTTTTGCTCAGTGGAAAGAAAGGTCTTGTGAGTGATTATACAAGAAATCAGTATTATTCCTCTTCTTTAGCTATCTAACCCGAGATCATCTATAGATAAAAAATAATAACAATTAGATCTCTTATAGCGCATATTTACTTAGTTATGCTCGATGCACTTTATAAAGGCTACTCCAAAAGGCCTTTTCCAACCTGAAGCCTTCATAACGCAGGGTTGCTTTAGCATACTGGTACTGACAAATATCTTTCTCTGCCTGTAGTTGGAAACTTATTTCATTTCATGCCAAAGCGGGGTGAGAAAATGTATGTAAAAAGTTGTTTTTTTTTCAGGAATTGAACCATCAATGGGCTCACAGTCTTCATCCACATATTTATTTTATCTGTTTCTTTTAAAATTAATTAAGTAAGTAAGTCAATACATCTGTTTGTGTGTGGAGCCTGCACATGCTCAGATTTTGTGACTCCATGCAAAGCTTTAAAACAATGTTAAATTAAAAAAAAAACCATTTTTTTATATGAAACAAATTCATCAATTGCTGTATACGTTGTTTACCCCCAGAGCTCTGAACAAATTGTTTCCAGACAAGAGAACTCTTCTGATTAGCCGGTCTTCTTTTCCTGGATCTGGTACTTTGACAGGTCATTGGCTAGGAGATAATACGGCAAGCTTTAGAGATCTTAATTTTTCCATCCCAGGTAAATCTTAACACTTTTATAATAGTTTCTCAAATTAGTCATCATATGCTGCTAATTATTCTCAAGCATCTTTTCAAGTCATATATTACGATACAACTTCCTCTCTTGAAAATAAAGTGAAATAATGTTAAAGATTCTCTGTTATTTTTTATGATGGAATTTTATTTCTGAGTATTCATACCTTTTTATCCTCTTTTGTGAGGGATTTCCAGTTGATGAAATTTTTATGTATACTTTTTTGTTGTTGTTTCAAAATGTGTTCTTACTTTATTCAAATTTTACATTCATATTAATTTAAAATATACTCTCTCGTCCTTCATTCTTTCTCTTTAGCAATAATGAATTTCAACTTGTTTGGAATTTCTCAAATTGGAGCTGACATTTGTGGTTTCAGAGGGACAACAACTCCAGAGCTGTGCACTCGCTGGATGCAGCTTGGGGCTTTCTATCCTTTCATGAGGAATCACAATAGTCAGGGCCTTCCTGTAAGAGCTTTTTCATTGCATCAGCAGTTAGCTTCAATAGTAATCAGTGTTTGATAAGCTAGCAATAAATTTCAGGCTTACCCAAATGAATGAAATGAATATAACTGAAATTGACAGAACATAATTTTGTTTTCCATTTTAGTTTGTATATTTTATATGTATTTATTTATTTATTTTATTTTTTTTTAATTTTGTTTCATAGCCCCAGGATCCAGCTACTTTTGCAAGTCCTTACAAAGATTACATGCGATCAGCTCTTCAGCTACGTTATCAGCTGTTGTCAGTTCTTTACACGTTATTCTACAAATCACATGCTTTTGGGATGCCAGTTGTAAGGCCATTGTTTTTTATGTAAGTTTCTGATTTGTTTGTTTTAAAATTGTCATCGAATGGACATATATATTTTTACACTAGACTACTAGTTAAAAGTTTCCAACTGGTGTTAACAATTGTTTGTAAAAGTTGTGTAGGTGTGCTGTCATGTATGAATAGATGTCAAATCTTAAGTCATATAAAACTCCTCACCATACTCCTCATCAGAATGATTCAAACAAATTGAAAGACCATTTTTTGTGTATGAGACATGAGCAAAAAGTATGCTGGGTTTGCGGGTAAGTACAGTTCAGAGTTCATAGGGTAAGGTCAGCAGACTCTGTCAGATGGCGATCTTCAGCTAGAGCTAGAAGCATTGTTTAAAAAAAAAAAAAAAAGAAAAGAATGTGTTTACGAATGAGCCTCTGTTTTATTGCATATTGTCAAATGCCAAGATTTCTTAAATCTGAACCTGTAGAAGTGTTATATATTATCAAATTCATACTCTGTCCAAGACAAATCACTTCTCAGTGACATGCTAAATATGATAAGGAAGCATTCACTATTGAAGAAAATAGACTGAAAAAGTTTGACAAGACGTTTTGGTTTTGATACTCACTGTGGTCCAATAGTGTGTGCATTAAATGGAAAGAGATAATGGTTTAAATATTTGTCTTTTAACTTTTTCTGTTCTAGTTATCCAGGCACTGAAGCTATCGACGGACAGTTTATGTGGGGAGATCAGCTCATGATTTCACCTGTCCAGAGTGCTGTGAGTCTTTTTACTTTATTCTTTTCTTTTCTTTTCTCTTCTTTTCTCTTTTTTTTTCTTTTTTCTTTCTCTCTTTCTTTTTTTTTTTACATTGTTCAAGCATCTTAACTAGAGTCAGAGAAATTTTTTTTTATCTTAATAGAAGTTTTGTTGTATGCCATGCCAGACCCAAAATATTTTATAAACACACCTTTACAAAATCTTTTTTTTTTTTTAGCCCTAAGGGATGTAAGTTTTATTTCACTTTTGATTCAGATTTAATTCCATAATTTTGTTTCTTTTTGTTCATATAAAAATTACAAACATAATGCTTCTTTTCATGCTTTGTGTGCTGTTGATACACGTAATTTGTTGAAAGACATGATGATAATACATCACTTTCGCTGATATAATAAATACTGCATACTTAAAAGAAGAATAATGAAGATGATTATAATCTTTCATTTAATTGTAATTATCGATAATATAAAGACAGTGTGTTAATGTTCATTGGTTTCTGTTGCAGGGTAAGACTAGCTTGGAGGCATACATTCCAAATGACGTATGGTATGATTTTTACACTGGCTCTCGCCTTCAGTATGTGGGTCAGTACGTGACTCTGGATGCTCCTTTGAGTCACATCAACGTCCATATTAGAGGAGGATCCATCCTCACTCTTTTGCCTCCAACAGTCCGCACTGATTTTTCGTGAGTGCTGTGTTGAAGGTTAACTTTGATTGTGCAAACCTCGTTGGAGTTAATGAATTTATAATTATCATTTCTCTTCAAGGGCATTCTTTTGAAAAATCCTTAATTCATAGAGCTCCCTTAAAATGTAGCAATAGATTGTATATATTAGATTGATGTGGTTGGCCACTTGAAAGGAAAGAAAGGACTGACATTGTAGTATGTCCATTCATTGATTTCTTTTAATTTAGGCATTGTTTTCACAAAATATCAGTGGACTCAGACCATATCATTTCCAACATGATTGATGATAATGCATGTGAAAGATTCCTGGAAATTGTCAACCTTAATGCCAGTTGGCACTTAGTTCCATTTTCTTATTGCTCAGAGAAAAAATAAATAGAGACGTTAATATTGAAGAAGGGCATACTGTACATTTGATATTCATTTTGCCTGGTTGTAACTTTGTGTGAGTTTACCTTAATTTTAGCTTATTTTTCAAGAGTCATCTGTCCTAGATTTTTTTGTTTTTTTGCTGTTGTTATAACTTCTATGTATTTGCAATCAAAAGCCACAAATGTGGCTGTTTTCTCAAGAGAGACAATGGTAATATTTAAATGATAAAGTGCTAAGTGATAATCAATTTTTAAAATAGCTTTTATCAATAAATTATCATGATTTTCAGAGGATAATGTTATGTTTGTCTCTTTTCTATTGTAAAGGCGCAAAGAAAAGTTTGTGATTGTGATTGCACCAAGCGCAGATGGTACAGCCAACGGTAGTTTGTTCTGGGATGATGGTGAAAGCAGATGTATGTTATCTGAAATATAATCTTTTTAGATTTTAGTAGTGTGATAATTTTGTTTTGTATTGTCTATTACATTTGTTTGTGTTTTTTTTTTGTGTTATTTTATTTTATTTTTTTTAAAGGAAACTATTTAATGCTGTTTTAAACAAGGGATGTAAAGTTAGGACTGTGATTTTCAGAATAGCTTCTATCATTATTATTATTATACATTTCAATTTGATTAGATGTATTATAAAAGCATCATAGAAGAAATATAATATAATTACTAAGTGACTTGTCATTTCCCCCTTTTTTAGTCATCCTTGTAATATTCTTCTATATTGCCATTCATCATTACCATGTTTGTATCTATCTATCTACCTGTCTGTCTGTCTGTCTGTCTGTATATATATATTTTCATAGATTTTCATAACACTACCTAAAACACCAGGTGCCACAGAATGCGAGCTTCACAGAACAATAAGTCTTATGAGTCACATTACAAAATTACTGCTTAGAATATTAATGAGAAGAATGAGGAAATGTCTAAGACCAGAGATTTCAAG